>JAECUM010007730.1:0-81480 GCA_016617855.1 Megalonaias nervosa | reverse complement strand
GTTATAGATACAACAGCTGATCGTGAGATGAAATATTACAAAGCAATATATTATATAATATTGTTCAAAATTTACTCATCTAGAATAATTGATGTCATATTCAGAAGGAAGCTAAGAAGTTTACCGTTCCGTTTACATTGGCTATCATACACTTCGTGTTAGACCAATGAAAATATCTCCTTTGTTGTTAAGGTTCAGAAAAAATGATGAACATGGAATGAAAAGGTCAATATGTAGGTCATCATTACTAAGAATTCAGGGATTGCAAAATTTATCCATTCACGATAAAAATCAATGGAACATCAAGCGTTTTCAACGCCATGTCTGACGTAATGGTTTGATTTAGTGCTTGTAATTGCCTAACACTTGCAATGTGACTTAATCTCAAATTTCCATCATTGTCGCGTTGTTATCTATGGGATTCATTACAGAGCTCCCTGATGTCATCTCTCCATCTTCTGCAGTATTTCTTTTTCTCTATACCAATATTTCTAGTATTATCTTTGGCAAGGTTTGCATCTACACTCTAGTGCTAAAATTAATTTTCCACACAAGTGACACTTTTTGTATCCATTGATTTCATTTACCAGCTAAATTTCAAATTATTTTCTGAATGTAAACTTTTAAGTCATCTTACGATTACCATATGTTCCTATTAGGACTTGTATTGGTCTGATGTGTAAATTTCCGTGTAAATTAAATGGAATATAGCGAACACAGAAGTGACTTTGTAAACAAGGTTAGCAAAGAACCTGAAAAGGTGACTACACAAAAATCCGCATGTAGCTGAATTTGGTAAGAAACTTAGCAAATGGAAGAAAAAGTTTAAAGAACGAACAGCATGACTCTAAAATTTCACAAGATGCTGAAAAATGATACAGTACCATCTATTATTATATAGACTGCGGTGTCGGTGCTTTAGGATTCATTTTCGTTTGGTCAAAAGATAAAGTTGTTTCTGCCTTGACACTGATGAATATCAAGACCTGTAGAAAATATAATGTTAGAGACTAAGAAAGTCAAAATCACTGAAGAACAACAGCACATCCCATATGAAAGTTTGGACTTTGTCCAGTCTCTGACGTTCAACATGACAAGACCTTGTTGGCATATTAGCTGATCCCAGAGATAATATAGACCTCTCAATGATATTATATAGCTTAGCTTGTACGTACAGACAAATGTTGATTATATAGAAAAGGTTATTTACTCCACTACAATGCAGCACTTAAAACTGTTCTCTGTTTCCTACAGCATACTGCTGAAGAAGTTGTTGAAGGTGTCAGCTGGTCCAGCATAAAACCGTATCTATTTGTGAGCACACTGACTTTTGCCGCATAAAATATTTAACACTGTATTTGAAAAAGAAAATCATTCTAAAGCAGTGTACGCCATAGATATAAACGTATAATACTAAATGCTTTACCGTATTTTATGCTAATATATATCACTTTTTGTACACACAAATGTCGCTGTAACAAAGAACACGATCATGAATCTTTACCATGCAACAATAAACACCGCTCTTACCGTAGCCTAAAGCAAGCTTTTGAGAATGCTTTCGAAGTTTACCATTGGTCTGCCATCAAACATGCATGCTGATGACTTAGAAAAGGTAACTAGTCCAGTTTCTTTCAGCAAGTTCATAACAGACTACCTAATAGCTCATATGTTACTACCGGATTGCATATTCAAACCTGTATTGTGCTGTGGCGGCCGCAAGAAGCGTATATTCATGTAAGCAGCCTTCTTGTACACAGTAAATAAGTGCCAGTGAGTCAACGGATTACATTTGTACTTTTAAAAACAAGGCACAAAAGTGTAAAATCATAAATACAACAGTAGATTTAAAACGTCGAAGCGGTGTGAGGCGGATGCAGAGCGTTAGCCAGTACAGAGTTCAACATCGTCGGAGCCAATAAAACCGTTTAATACTACACAATCTAAGCTGTCACTTTCCAGCATATGGAGGAGTGAAAATTATTAAGTGTTGCGCCATTATATCCTGCACTGCCGATATATAGTAAGGCTTTACGTTCGCTGCACGTACATAGGCATTGCTAATAATTTCTCCTGTAATGTTCTATATTGCAGGTTGTAAAACTTAACGAGATTTACATTTATTTGGTCTGAGAGGTCCAACACTATAGAGGTCTTAGAAAGCACGGCTACTATTTTCTCCGGAAATGTTTTTGAAAGAAATAACGAATAGCATAAATGCTGTGCAAAGATTTGAATTCCTTGGAGGCGAGGAGGACACCATTTTCTGGTTATATGGGAATATCATCAGCCGCATTAGGCGTGGCAAGAAACACTATAGGTGTAGTTGTTGCTTTAATTTTAGGTAGGTTAAATTCAACATTAAGAAGATGTGTTGCAAAAGCTTTCAAGGACACATTGATCTGCAACAAAGATTTAAGACATGACGAATAGTAATATCTGCTATATTTTATGATCAACATCAGTGAAAACAACCATGGTGATTTTGTTTTTATCATTACCGAATACTAGAGATATAAAGAGATACGAAAAGAAAAAACAAACAAAATCGTGAAAATAATTAACAATGTAGAAGTCCATGACGTCTGAGTCTCACCGAAGGAATGCATATGCGACTTTAAAAAAGAACGTTTTTGTAGCAACTAATGTATATAATTATACGTTAACCTTAGTGACAGTGCTAAAGTTTTCTCTCTCAACACAGATATACTGTGAAACTATATCAATCACGAGTAGTCTCGTTCTATCACCGTATTTGTTTATGAGTTTGTTATAAGTATAATGGCCATATAGATTTTTTTTCGAGCGGACTAATGACCGCTCTTGTGGCCTAGTGGTTAGAGCGTCCACCTCGGATGCGGGAGGTTGCGGGTTTGATCCACGGCCGAGTCATACCAAAGACTTATAAAATTTGTACTAACAGCTGCCTCGCGTGGCGCTCAGCATTAAGAGGTTAGTGTTAGGAATGGTTGGTCTGGCGTCAGGATAATGTGACTGGGTGGGACATTATGCTACATGTCTTCGGCATGATGCCCCAATGCTAGACCACTATAAACTGCCACACTGCAGACATCGTAGCGATATGACTGAAAAATTGTTAAAGCTACGTTAAAAATCCAAATCACACACACACACACACACACACACACACACACACACAGACAGACACACTCAAGCGGAATGATACTAAGTCATCGTTAATAATTGTTCTTCTTGCAAACGATAAATCATTCTTGCATTTTAAAAAAATATTTTAAGATGTCCAACGCTCATTATTTTAACCAAAGTCTTTTTCGAAATCGTTTGTTGATTTTAGTCTCCAACATATTTCACTTCAGTGTATGATTTAAGCCATGACTGTTGTTCAAACAACACTGTTATGTACATGTTTCTGTTTTAAAACCAAATGTATGCAGATTTTCGTAAAGGAATGATATTTTTCACTTTATTTTGCAATATGAATTATAATTTCGGTACCCGTGTAATCAACATTTACCTTCTTTTGCAAAGGAGATAAATCATTTTTATCCAGAATTAATTTATCGGGTAGTTCTTAAAATAGTCATGCAATCATAATGCAATATCCAAGCCACATCTAAAATATCACATCATCATAGTCATCTAGTATGTTTAACAGGTTTTCCTCTACTCATTTGACCACATCATGAGTTGACCATCCATAGATTCTTACCGACATGTATTGGGTCATAGACTAATCGTAAAGCGTATGTACATAAGAATTAACTTTGACCTTGAAATTTCACCATTTTTTGGGGACATCTTACCATCTTTGTCTAGATAGTGTTCGTGATCTGTTTTAGCATATATATATATATATATATATATATATATATATATATATATATATATATATATATATATATATATATATATATATATGGTATCATGCTAATTTCACCTTTTCTTCCACTTTCAACCATCAGGAACATGTCATAATTTGTTAAAGGTTCAAGTCCACACACGATATGTTTAACTAGTCATTATGTGCTAATCCTGGATTAATGTAATAATGAGCAGGGTCTTATTTGTAAGTTTTAACTCAGACATTCTTAATTTCCTTTACATACATACTGCATGTGTTTATTGCAGAATTCCAGAAAATAAAATAAACATTTAACGGTTTCATATTTTTTCGTAAGCTTTTCTTTCTTAACCCACAAGGAAAATCTAAGCATGGGTTTCCTCTGATTAAACTGCACTTTTCTACTTGAAATATTATCTATTTAAACACATCAGACGTTTATATTGAAGTATCGTTTATTTCTTGTCCAACTTTAGTACCTAAAGTAACAAATAAACATTCAATGTTATTATACATTTCGTCTCTATTTAATATAGAGTGAGGTTTTGTTCTGGATTAAAAACTCCTATGATCTTCCTCCTGGGTGGATCGATTAGTCTAAAATAAAGTTGTCAGAGAGTCAAACTGCAGAAGTTCTCGAATTATGATTTTTCTCAAATATGGTGCAATATGACTGAGAACTTAATATAAAATTTGACTATTGCCGCCGTAAAATTGTGGTTATATTTAAAATCTGTCTACTTGTCTTCAGTAATTTTTTTAGGCTTAAATTATATTAGAGGAGGCATGTAATTTTTTTTCTCATGCTGCATTGTTAGTTTCTCAATATTAAGGAACTCGCACCCAGTTACTTTTTACGCCAACTCAAGGGAGGGGTTCATCCGACCTTTTAACCCACTTTGACTATAGAAGCCATGACGACAACGTAGATTAGGGCTCACCATCAAGTCATTAATAAGTCTGGAAACATCAGAGCAACTATATTAACAGGAGCTGAAACACATACAAAATTTTTCTGGCATGTATTTGGCCGTAATTTGAATATTTGTCTATGTTAATAAAGCTATAAACACATCTTTTATTCTTTTTTCCTTTACTTTGGCTCTGCCTTGTGTTATGTATATGTTGTTTATATTGTGTGCATAACTTTTGTTCATGATTATAAGTGTACTTATAATGTTTACATAGCATTTGAATTTTATAGACAGTCTTGTGCACAATTAGATTATGCTTTTCCGTTGGATTACTTCACATTCTTTAACGACAAAGTCATGTGAAAATGTGTATAAATAGGGATTTGATAAACAAATAATTCATTCCTGCTTTAGATCAGTCTGTGGGAATCAGTTTGTGATCAGAGTTGTAGAAATCAGATATGACCCGAGAGGAATTATTTATTTAAAATATTCATTGGAATTGCTAAAGTGCCCATTGACTTTTGTATTTGTACATTGCTTTAGATTTTTGCGAACTCATGCAAAGACATTCTGGATTGTATCAATGTTATATATCATGACATTCAAGACTATTGGTGTTCATTCCGAACCTTCTTTTTTTGGACTTGTGATAAGACATTTATGATTACCTGTAATACTGTAAATGTCTTTTGAATTTTCATTTTGTATTTTATGGGAAATACATTTCTTGTTGATTTTACCTAAATTGTTGGTTTCACTGTCTTTCTATTATATATTTTAAGACCTAGAGTCATAACATGTGCTATTAGCGACAACTTCCCATCTTCACCCCCACCAATTTTCTTGCTGCCACACTGCATTGAAAACACTGTGAACTCTGTTATCTAAATCAAATTCGATGACATTTTAATTTTAGCGGTCTTGAGCAAATGTTCTCTTGGATTCCCACTGATAACCACGTGAATGAAAGTGCTACTTCCCCTGTTCAAATTCAAATTCCGTATGATCCAAATGTTCGTTTAGTGTATATGACGAACTATATGTAAAAGAAGGGAAGTAACTCTCAAATACTTGTTCAATTAAATCCTTGGTCTATGCAAAATTAAATGCGTCGACTTTCGATGCAAATTTACTGGAGTGCAAAACACTGAAGACAATTTAAGGGGTACCGTCGGTGACTCAATATCTTAATGTTAGCATGTAAGAAATTCTGTTTGGATTGAATTAAAGAATTTTAAGTATTTAATCCAAAGGTGGTAAACTTCCCATTTAGGTTACTTTCCTGAAATAATTAGTTTCCTCTGATATGACCCATGTTGTATTATTATTTTTGGTATGTCATGTAGTTAATACGCCACTGTCAACTCTGATTGGTTGTAAGGGTTTAAACTAATCCATTCCAGTCCTAACCCCCACCCCTACCCCGAATCAGAAATGAAAGTATCCTATTCACTGCATGGCGTAATCGAAGCAATATTTAGAATAAATCCTTTACGATGATGTAAGTTAACCGCGAATTAACACGCAGGCGGTATAAGAAAATTAACACGGAATCGGTTCAGGGTCACAATTTTAACCGCATGAGTTAGTCACCTTGTGTAGATTCGGAGAAGTGTAGTGGGTGTTATCGATAGTGTTACCTTTTTAAGCTGACATAAAGGAGTGCATTTTAATCTGTTCGGCAAAATGCTGAGTGGTTTTAGGTGCTGCTACTCACAAGGCAAACAGACCAATTTTCCAATACCGATTTTCTATTATAATGATTGCATATATGTGTTCTTATCAGAATGTTCGGTCATTCGTTCATCTTTAATATCAGCGTTGGCCACTCCCATTTACAGCTAAAGTTGCCTAACAGCTCCATACATATATTGGTGATTAATAGGTAAAACGTTACCTGTGCAGCAGATTATTCTAACGTTGTAAGTAAATTTGAATTCCTTGTGTTGATGGTATAAATAGTCGGTAATTAAGGAAACTAACTCATAATAGCCCATACACTACATATTTGTCCATCTTTGGACACTTGTCAAGTTCGAACACCTGTCTATGACTGATGCATGTTCATTACGAAAGCTTATCCACTGCAGTACATATCTATTACGGTTACCTATCTTTTACCGACGCATTTCTATGATAGACGTCTATCAGAAAAAAGTTGAATCTAATACAATAAAGCTTTGTGTCATTATTTATGATGCGTAAATAATTTCAAATTAGTGTTTGCTTCTTATCTTTTAGAGACTGACTGGTCTGGTGATTTTAATAATTTTTAGACACCCCAAAGGCATAGTATTTTTCCATTTTAATTTTGAATGTTCTTGTATCACTTTAAGAGGTACAAAAACACAAAAGGATAAATGCTGCAGGCTCCGAATAGTATTTACTACTATTTCGATCATGACAAATTAGAAAACTGAATAAAGGGAGGGAATGTTAAGAAACTAATTTTGTTGCTATGGGCATTGTTTGGAACCATCTTCTTGACGGAATTTCACATAAGTTCAAGGTGTAGTTGTCATGGATCAGAAGTTTATACAATAATCTTTTTTTTGTGTATATCCATATTATTTGAATCGTACGCAGAAGTATTTGGAATGATGCAAGCGTTTCTAAATAATCAAAAAATGGGCTATGAAATAGTAGTCCATTGGTAACCATGTTCCAAAAAATTATCTAAGCAAATGTGTAATCCGTATGCTGTTATTAGTTCAAAGGTATAAGATCTATACAAAACCTGTTTGAATTATGTTTCTTAACTTGGACAGGTACTCTTGACCATATTTGTCTCTTTATTTAAAAAAAATGAATCAGTTCAGTTGATTCGCTTTTTGACTTTTAAAAGTACTTTCAACATGTCATTGGCTACATCATTTGGCTGGAAATGGGAGCTAGGTACTTACAGAGGAAACCGACTTGGGCTGTCCCCATTCCCCGCTCCTCCCACTGCAGAATTTTATCCACTGACTAAAATCACTTTCATACTTTGCGAATGACTCAACTTCATCAACGGGTTCCTGAAGGTAAAGCATGCCAAGCCATCCGCAGGCGGTAATATGTGAACAAAAGACTTTTATTGTCTAGTATTCTCCCACAGAGAGAAATGAATAATTATGCATAAGAAGTTACATATATGAAAGTTTAAAAGCGTTTGGGATTATCATAAAAGTAAAAGAAGATGGTATGATAAAATGGAGAAGAAAAAAAAATCCCATGATAAAGTCAGCAGAAAGGTTACACACTACCCTGAGAATTGCGATACAAGTTCTGGTGATATTATTTGACTCATTTGCGGTAACTTCGTACTTTATCCCCAGAAGGTAAAGCAGTTATTTATTTATTTCTATTTCATTTTGAAATATTTATTCAAATATTTAAAAGAGAGAAAACTAAAATAAATCTAAAAAATTTAATTTTACGAAAGACAAATGATAAAAAAGTAATGACACTATTTTGTTAATTAATATAGTTCAGGTCCTTATTGGTAAATTAAATGAAAATTATATGTATTTTTAAAATAAAAAAACATTATCAGCAAATTTAACATTAATACCCAGAGTTCGGTTATAAACATATCTAATTTTGCTTTGTAATTGCAGTACTTGATATATCCTTGCTAATGTAACCTTGAAATAAGTACCTGACGTAATTTAAAATTATACATCGCACATATCAGATTTTTCCAATCGTTTTCTTTAAGAATTGCTGTAATATCGAGCTCATATTAGTCGATACACTTGTACGTCATATTTTGATAGACAGAAATATTTTGGGTAAATATTTGTTAAAATATATTGGATGAGCACCCTACAATTCTTTGCAGTTTAGACGTGCGTGTAGAAACTCTCGCTCCATCTACACTGGCAAAGTTTTGTTTCGAAGAGGAAATATTCCTTACTGGTTTGTGTTCAGTTATTTCTTCTTTTTCAGTCTTGTTTGACATAAATGGATTGGAAACTCTATTGAATTAATCGAAACTCATTTTCATTTGTGCAAAATATGTCAATTTGCGGTTTAACACTTTTCAAAGTGAGAAATAATGAATATTTACTTCAAGTCTGAGATTGAATAATCTCCATTCTTGACCTATAACAAACCTCGGGTTAAAGGATTCTCCATTTTCTGCATTTGTCATTTTGATATATTGTTGGGTGTTATTCGACTAAAGATTTACTTACTTAAATTATTCATGAAATGCATATGTAAACAAAAGCCTGTAGTAAAGGACTTTTCTATTAGACATATCCGCTGATTACAGTAGAGAACTGAATGTACAAATTACACAGTCAGGATTACAAAACTTAATACCGATCTAAAGAATGGAAATTTGTGTCATAAATTACAGCATAATTTTTAAAGAAGAAAATTAGCACGGTAGAGCTGTCAGAAAAAGTCAAAGACACGCCGTAAAGAAAGAAGATATTAAATATTTTATCTCTTCGGTATTTGAATAACACGGCTTCAGACAACAATGGTGATGCAAATGCTGGCGAATTATCATCATTTTTACTGACAAACTCGGCATTTTTGGCCCAACAAAGACCTTTTCAGAAGTAGAAGATTAAAAATGGGGAGTAATTATCGCTTCCTGACTATGATAGAAAACATTTTAAACGCACACTAGATTGGAAAACTTCCCCTTTCCCCACTGTCAAGGCGCTGGGGCAAGAATTGACGTTTTATGACGGGAAGGATGATATGTGATGTCGGACTTGTTTACTTACATGTTTTGTACAAATAATTTGTGTTACTCTAATCAGTTTTCTGTCGAGAGAAGAAATAATATTTTCAATGCCTGACATCGAAATTCCATAAGACGAATGGAATTAATTCAGCAATAGAATGTGGCAATTGTGATGATACGGAAATCGTTGAAAATAGCTTTGCTCAAGACGTGTGGTGTCTGAACGTGAATTCTACCGACGCTTTATTCTTCTCGCGAAACCTTTTGTGCAGACTGAATAATTAAAACACATAAATACAACAAAAATAAGAAATGTTATCTTAAATTTGTACACGGAAATCAAAGATACTGAATGCTTAAGGTGACATTTCTACTGAAAATGGTCTCTTAAAGAAAGGAGCGATTTTCAATTTACAAGGTTGCTGCTGAAAAGCGCCAACCTTTTACACCAAACTGACAGCCAGTTCCTCCATTAGGTATTGTTAGATATTGTAAATGCAGTTCTGTATCCGAAGGAAGACCACTAATCATCCATCAAACAGCGAAATATTACAAAGATGAAAGATCAAATTTCTTTTTAACAATAGCAATACTATACGAATTGTCAAGACATAGCTTCCATTTGTCTCGCTTGAATAAAAGCACAACCTAATACGAGTTCTCATAAGAGAGCCTGACAAGTTTAAATCATTTTTCTAATTACTTTGAATTTTTACTTCAGATAGGTGCATCAAAATTCTTTGTGTAGTTTTCCTCCAGCATGTATATTTTGAATTTGCTGCGAAAGAGACAAATGCAAAATATGCTACCTCGCAACGATCGATTAAAAAAACTTATGGTTTATTGAAGAGAAGCAAAGATGACGATATAATTAATCTTTCTCCTGTCGCACTAATTTCAACTCAAACATTTTCTTTTCGACAGAAACTCACATTATTGTCAACACACATTAATTTTTCATTTTAAAGTATGTCACGTACGTGATTTGTGTTGTCATTTATTAATTCACGAAACATCTTTTCAGATTATTTAAAAAAATACTTTTATTAATGTTCTTCTCACTCATGGTAGTCTTTTTTTTAAAAAAAATAAGTAAAGCAATAAAAAAAAGTCAACGGTAAAACAAATGGGCATTTGGTTCGCTACTATTTAGATCTTATATAACAAGTTATTTAAAGCATATAATGACGTATACAGTTCTTTTGTTTCTTTTTGTTTGTTTGTGTTTATTTTATGGTGGTTTTAATGACCCTTTTAACATCTTCTTGGTTATATCATGCAGGAGACTGGCAGTTAAGTGTCCTTCTCAAGAACTCACAGAGACAGCTGATCCAGGCAGGCCCTGGTGGGTATCGAACCTGCAACCCTTCGATAACGGGTTCGACTCTCGAACATTTGCACCTTATGTTTATATTGCAGAGTTGAAATGAATTTTTACCGATTATTAATTTATTTAAAATATATGTGTCCAAGTTTCGATTATATTCTTTAAAAGTTAGCGCAGTTTTCATTTACTTTTACTTCTTGTTCTGTTGTCCTATTAAAACTCTTTGACGTGAAATGGTTATGCATAAAGTATGACACAATTTGTGACTTGACAAAATTTTTCACTTTCAAAGAATTTGTTAAAATTTCATTAATTGGAAGATGCAATAATATAAATATGCACTTTTGTGTGCCGCAGCTGTGAACAGGATACTAGGATGAAAGAGACAGATTTCGAGTATAGAACAGGGCGAATATAGTTCTTCATTTTCTGCCACTGGCATTGGACATTTTAAATCATTAATGTGTCGCCAATACGCTGCGGCGAGTTATTGAAATCGACCATGGACAATGCTTTGTCAAATTGTCCATGAAACGGAGAGAAAAACAAGAAAGCGTTCAATATAAAACAAATAAACAGAAAGTAAACATGCAATATAAAACAAATTAACAGAAAACAATAGAATTTACTAACCATCCAACCAAATAACAATAAAAACATTATAATTTCAGATAAAAACACTCACTTCATTTTATTGCCGTAACAGGTCATGTTTGAAAATACAAAGTATAATGCAAAGAATGAAAATCGGGACGAAAAAAATTGTGTTATCCTAAAAGATAATATTTCTTGTAAAGAAAAAAATATGTTTAAAAAAAAAAAATAAATTTATTTTCAAAAACCAAAATAGCCTACAAAGTAACACAAAAATGATCTGCTCTAATTTGAAAATGGATGCAATAAATTTCAGTTATTGCAGTTAACAATGGAAATCTACGGCATATCAAAGCTTGAGTTACTGAGAAACTACGACATGAATTCGAATCCTCAAGGTCGCATTAATAACCGTTTTATTTGTTTATTTAAAACACATTTCACTCGAGAAATCAGTGACTTGAAATTTTAAATATAACCAACCTAAATGAAGTCAAATAAAAGTCAGATGTGGTACATGGAAAACATACTCGTAAAATGAGTAAATCGGAATTTTAAATATAACCTACTTAAATACAAGTCAAATTAAAGACAAAAGTGGTATATGGAAAACATACTATGCGGTTTCAACTGCTGAGATCTGTAACAAATAATTATACGATTTTTTCCCCAAGTATTCCAAATTCAACCGGATACATTTGGCGTTACAATCAGGGTCCACGCGATATGTAACTGGATACTTTTTTGGGTTGGCACACAATCAGATAATGTGGCAACTATCTGCAACGGCTGTTTCGTCAGCTTTGTTCAGTCTGTGATGACACTGCATCCGGTTTCATTTTACGTCATTTTATAGTTTGTAGTTTAACAGAGACAATCGAAACAAGAGTTATTAACGATTCGACTGCAAATCAATTACGGTTCTCAGGTGAACACCGTTCTCAAGTGTATATATTGTAACAACACTAGTGCTCTCCGTAATCATAATGTCACAAGGAACAGTTATGACTACATAGCTATATTAAAACCAATGCTTGTCATTGACAACTTAAGTGTCACCGTGGAAACGTATAATTGAAACTGTTGATTGATATTGTCACGGCAACTTTTCTGAACTCTGTAAAAATTATTGTAGACGATATCGTATATGTTATAAGCATTTGTAACTATTTTTAATAATATACCGTATTGATAGATGGGTCTCTCACATTAAATCGCACGAACGAATTGAGTACATTAGTTTGGGTAAATCAGGAGGTTCAATGGTTTAAGCGCCCGTTTAAGATAAGATAAGATTTATTTAATGTCGTCATGATTTAAAACAACAATTCAACATAACCTCTAGTGAGCTTTTACTGACATTACACAAAACAAACGAGTCATTACAACAAGAATGATCTGCAAGACATACAAGCACAGCATAAAACATTAATACAACTGGACAAAACACGCCTCGCAAACTAACACATTAATACAATTGGACCAAACACATTTCGCCAACTAAAACATTAATACAACTGGACAAAACACACCTCACGAACCTGAAACATGAAAATGCAAAATATTTTAATAGGCAGTGATTCAAAGGGAATTTAGTATCTGAATAAATTAAAATAAAATTTCGGATAATTTCGTCCCACCCCCCACCCCCCACCCGAAAAAAAAAATGTGCAAAAATTTAAGTTAAAAGAATAAGCGCCAAATTAGGACTACAAATGCATGCTGCAATGCAGATTACACCTTACTTAAAAAGAAAGGAACTAAGGATAGGGCACTTGATAGTACTTAAGACACGGACAGGTAAACAAAACACTAACACGAACATTTGCTGCCGTCATCTAGTCGGGGTGGTGGTGTATTATTTACAGGTATTACATTTACAGTCTATACCATTCCAGGATAGAATTAAAGATCTAAACGAATTAAAATCTGATTGTTCTCTAAAGTGATTTAGTATCTCATTTCATTGAATGGCAGCTGTATATCTGAAGGACTTTTGTGCCATTCGTTGAGGTTTTAATACTTAGGACATCTAAAATATTTGAATATCTAAATAGTATTTAGCGTGTTTAAAGCATATTACGTCATCCAAGCATTGGAGAGCAAGCTTATTCAGAATTTTAAGAATCTCTAGGGTCATAACCTAAAGCCTAGGGTTGGCAATCTTGGCATAACTTAGAGTTTATGATAGCTGCTTGTGAAGTCATCATACACAAATATTAGAACACCCTCTTGTATATTTTCAAGTTCATGTCACTACAGAAATGCCAGGCTAAGGGACATTAAATGAAAATGGAGAGGACACATATATGTAAGACTGTCAGTTGGTTGAGTCTAATTAACTTCTGACCAAAACGTTTCAGGTCAGATAGTTGGCTTTAAGCTTAACTACATAAAGTATTTGCATGTAAATTTAATTGCAGTTGATAGTCAATGTCAATTACTAACAGTTTAACAGTTTCTTCACAGTTTATAACGGAACAACTTACATTTAGAACAGGCTTCATGTTGAATATCTTTCTACCCACATCTAGTGCTTGAAACTCCGGGTTGGTTTGCATTTTGTTAGCAGTTAACCAGTCAATAAGAATGTTGGGCCCTTCATGTGTTAAACAGAGTGTCAAATTCCGGTGAGGAAAAGGACAAAGTGTTATCGTCGGGATAGTTATATAAAGAGCCATATGTAATAAAACCGAAGATATCATTGATAAAAACACTGAAAAGATATGGTCTGCGGATGGAGCCCTGAGGAACCCCATTTAGAATTTCAATCCAACTACTCAAGACACCTTGCAACTTAAATTGCTGCTTTCAATTCGGCAGACAGCTCAGTAAGAATCCTACTGAGTCATCTGACGTACCAAAAGCCCTTAACCTGCGGACAAGAATATCATCTAGGAGATAGTCAAGAGTCTTGGATAAATCCATCAAAACTGTAGCTACATAGTTGTTTTCCTTACGAGCCTTCAAACAAACGTAACAGAATGGTCTGGCACCCATGACATTTACGAAAAGCACCCAAATGTTTGCTAAAATTGTTCTAAAAATGATGCTGACTGGAGCTAAATTGATTTCTCAAACAGTTTGGATATGATGGGCAAAATGATGACATGATTGTAATTACTTTTATCAAGAGGATGGTTCATTTTGAAAATCAGAACTATTTGAGCTTCCTTCAGACAATCAGTACAAGTATTCGATTATATAGCTTTGCTAATATGGCTCACAAGGATTGGTGCCCCAGGTTTTACGAATTTAATAAGGATTTGATCACCCCCAGTAGCCTTATTGAATTTAATATTCACTTCTTCATGGTTAACTTGCTTAATTTTTTCCATATTAACTTGCTTAATTTTTTCCATATTACTATTTTTTAACAGCCGTAATAAACTAATGAGTTAAAAGGTCAAAGGGAACGTTTTTGCCAACATCTAATGCCACATTTACATACGAATTATTGAAGATTTCACATATTTCTCTGTTACTGTTTTTGTACCCTCGGCAAGAATCATCCTATCTTGACCATCCGAATATTTATTATAAAAGAATGGCTTGATAGTTGACCATAAATTCCTAGATTTAGTACCCCCTGCACATCTTTCTAAAAAGCAAACTCTCGGAGACTTATTCTCTAATTTGTTTACCAAATTTATCTGTTTCCGATAGTTTTCACAGGCTTTGCATGATCTGTACTGAGAGTAGTTTGTAAACAACATATGTTAAGCAAATATAGCTTTCTTTATTTTCATGTTCATACAAAGTATATATTTTTTTTAAAAAAATAGAAGTTCTAGGTTTCGATACTTGGTCCAGCTGCGCAATTTTATTCGCTGTAGCAGCGGCGTGATCAGGTATAATGACCTGCCATACTCGACGACAGTTTTACTTTCAGCCTAAGAAGGTATGCATGATAACGGATAGGTACGCATCGCCGAAAAGCAGGGGGAATATTTCGCAAGAATTTAAGGTGTATCGGTTCTGTATGATCTAGATCGCCAGTAGATTATTAGGACGATCAGTGGTCAAACTCATTCTGGCCAAGCGTTTCACCCCTGCGACATCTATTATCATTTGTTGATGCTAGTGCTATAAGGTCAATGTAAAAATACAGTACATGGAAGGCCCACGTTCTTTGGGTTGACCGTGTGCATTGATGACTGGTTGGAATTTTTACATATGTATTGGCAATAATCTGGCGAATCTCCCGTGCCCCTGTTAAAACATTAATGTAGTGAAACATAAGCCAGTCAATGTCTTTATCGAATGGTCAACGGGACGATTCACTGAGGGATGATTCTCGCCTCTGTTCTGAGCATACCATGAAAATCACAAACTTTTTGACCAGGATTGTCAGCTCAAGATTTTGTGTTTACCGCAACAAAAAGTCTTACATTTTAAAGTTCTTTTTTTTTTTTTTTTTTTTTAACTGAGCTTGAAAACTCAATCTCAAGTTCAAGGTTTTATAATTTCAAGACCATATTACTGACTATGCAGATATGTCAGCTATGCTATCACCTTCTTGTCATGTGAGAAGACAAAAGCAGTCACAAGTTCCTCTCCCAAAGCTTTCATGAGACATTTTTTAAACTGTTGGTAAACATTCAAAAAAGGACAAAATAGATTCAATTTTTAACAGAATTAGGCTGATTTTAAATTGACAAGTGTAGAATCTCCGCGATGAAATTTATTTTGCTAGAATTGATAGAACTCGTAGAATGCAACATAATAGATCTTTGCTTTCGTTTGAAAGGCAATAAAAATAGATCTACATTTATATTCTGTTTGAAAAACAAGGCTACATTGCATTGTGAACTGCTAGCTCTGAAATTCAGGCTATTATTTCAAGCAACCTATGTGTGTGTGTGTGTGTGTGTGTGTGTGAGAGAGAGAGAGAGAGAGAGAGAGAGAGAGAGTTTCCACCACGCCCCATCCCCTGCGGGTTTTGGGGAACATTTATCCTAAAGCAACCCAAGAACAGTCTATTTCCAGGAGGAAAAATAGTCAAGAGCCATTTTCACCCTCAGTGTTAAACTACACTTTTTTTTTTACAGGACAGATTTTCCACCAAGCCGATTTTCCTCTATGAAAAATGACACAAGAGTAGACTTTTCACCCGATTTTTGCGTTATCAAGTCTTCTTCCAGAGAAAAATTACTACCGTATTGTCTGTTTTAGAAGAAGTCGCTATATATCCTCTTTATATCCTTTCTAGAAGACTATACTATGTTAATTACATTCCCATTTAATCTTTAATTGTTCATCCGGCGTTCGTTACAGATTTTCAGTCCATATTTCCATAGCATACACCCAAATTGGAACTACGTTTGTGTCTCCTCTGACATTCATGCGTTGATACTTTTAGACACAATGAATCAAACTTTAATAAATCCCAATTCGTTTTGAATTTCATGCATAAAAGCTAAACATATTGAAAAAGAGTAAAAGAGGGGGTGTGTAATAAATGCAAAACCACATACATGTTTTATTTAGATTCCAGGAGAACTCACTGGATATGAATTATTAATACATCTCGGTCTAACGGAGATGTTGACGTATCATTACGCCATATGAAAATCGTTCTTTCCGCCAACTCGGAACAAAACACGTATATAGATTTGTTTACGTGCTGCTTCTCACTCGTTTTCCCGGCAGACACGTTTACGTAACTATACAAATGATCCCAGGACTCTTTAATAACCTTGAATGTATGTTACTGAGTGATTCCCGAGCTTTTCCAAAGGTAACAACTCCTTAAAACCTATGAATCAATACGTCTTTCCAGCTGCATACATCATTATCCAGCTACTAAGTATGAGATCGACAGAACATTGATTGATTGATTGATTGCTTGCTTGCTTGCTTGATTGATTGTGGTATTACGGAGCACCAGCACTGTAAGGCTATTTAGTGCCATAGAAAAGGTGGTGTGCAAGATTATTTACAGCTGATAAAAGGTTCACCATCGACCGGCAATAATAAAATCAAACAATTTAAAGCAAATCAATGAGATGATGGGGGTAATATATGGAGTTTCCCGATCAACGGGTAATGTAAATGGTGTGTGTCAATGAATAAATAGATAACAAAAGGGCTTGGAATGAACGACAGTGCATATGTTACGTAAAAATACTCAGCGATAGCATAAAAGTTACATTTCAGAAAAGATATTTCCTTCCTTCAAGAAGTTTAAGATTCAAGACACGTTTACTGTATCACAGAGTTCCATCATGTGTTGAACCATGTAGTAGGTAAAGAGCAAATATCCCAGATTCCTTATGAGTGGCTTGTTTAATAAAAAAATGACATAATACGCTCAATGTTTCATATAAATCTGCTTAAAGTTTTCAAGAACAAACTAAATGTAAATATGTACGATAAAAGAATATTATGATGCAAAAATATAAAAGAATATTATGATGCAAAATTAATTAACATTTTATTGGTATATAATTATGCCAAAGTAGCAAAACATGGATTTTACACCTTCATCTCATACATATAATGGACATTCATTACTTGTTGCAACCATTTTTTAAAATGACAATTGGTTCATAAATTTGAAAGAAAAAGCTACAACTGGTGGGAGTTAATTAACTGACATCGGAATAGATATTTCAAGAAGGAAACAATTCTGCTCTGTTGGGAAAAATTATCCCAGAGTGACAGGTGACTTTTCTTGATGGAAACTAGACACTACAGTAGTTTTTCTCCTGGGAAAAAGTGACTCTAAAGTAAAATTCATGGGGGTGGGTATGGGTTTTATCCTAGGGCAATAGCTAAAGGAAGCTGTGAGAATCAGCCAAAAAAAAGCCAAACAAACCACTTGACACTGTTTCTAGTTTTGCAGTTAGGCACATATAACACAATACTCTACTAAACTGATGGTATTTAAGACAGTCCAACATCATTATAGATGACAGTTAAAACAGTCTGGCACAGTCTGACATCATTAAAGATGGTATTTAAGACAGTCTGACATCATTAAAGATGGTATTTAAGACATTCTGACATCATTACAGATGGTACTGAAGATACTCTGACATCATTAAAGATGGTATTTAAGACAGTCTGACATCATTAAAGATGGTACTTAAGACATTCTGACATCATTAAAGATGGTATTTAAGACAGTCTGACATCATTAAATATGGTATTTAAGACAGCATGACATCATTACAGATGGTATTTAAGATATTCTGACATCATACAGATGGTATTTAAGACAGTCTGACATTATCAAAGATGGTATTTAAGACAGTCTGACATCATTAAAGATGTTATTTAAGACAGTCTGACATCATTACTGATGGTACTTAAGACAGTCTGACATCAATAAAAATATCATAAAAATGCTGTTATGACATTGTGTACAGAATATGTATCAATGATCATGTGGTGGGTGGAGATATGGCTCAGACAATGCTGTAAAACAGAAAATTGAAAATAATGATCAAAATTTTTATGAAATTTAACACGGCAGATAATAATGATATGTATAAAAGATATACAGGTCCTAGTGTATCATCATATGAAAAAATGATCATGCATAATATAAATAAACCTAAGGGCAAAAAAAATCAATTTTATTAGCGATTAATTGGGAAATGATTTCCAATTACGCAAACCCAAAAGAGCACAATTAAATTGATGTGACGCTGAACATGGCAACAAATAATGAAATGATTAACACCAAAGCAACATTATTGTATAATTTTATCATAATCTTATTCATTCTGAATACTCACAACATAGTATACATATAAGATAAAATCTCAGGTCAGACTACTGGGAATCAAAAGATTACAAAACATTAAAATAACATTTCTTGGATTATCACATAATTATTCATGATTGGATTAAATTTCATAACATGCAAATTTATTCTTAATTACAGAAGAAGCACAGACTAAAAAATCTAATAAAATCTCAGAGGCTAATCAATATTCTTTACAAAAAAACATATCTTCCCTGTAGTGCATATTATTTTTGGGGTGGCCAAATTTCTTGCTTCTGATTTTATGACTTTTCAAAGCATTTCAATTTTGCACTGCTGTCTACCAGACCATTATTCTCTGCATTTTAATTGATAACGTTGAACTTTGTTATAAATTTTCATGGGTATTTTATTTGCAAGGAAAACTGATGGCAACAAATTTAGACAGGCATAGCCTAAAAAGGTATATTATATGGCCATTATGTGGTAACAAGAGTATAGTGAATTGGTCATTAGGTCATGTGCAAATTCCTTCCCACAGAAACAAATGGCATGGACTGGACTGTGCAATTTATTCACACAGATTGGACTGTGCAATTTATGCATACAGATTGGACTGTGCAGTTTATGCAGACAGAATGGACTGTGCAGTTTATGCAGACAGACTGGACTGTTCAGTTTATGCATACAGATTAGACTATGCAGTTTATGCAGACAGATTGGACTATGCAGTTTATGCAGACAGACTGGACTGTTCAGTTTATGCAGACAGATTGGACTATGCAGTTTATGCAGACTGGACTGGACTGTTCAGTTTATGCAGACAGACTGGACTATGCAGTTTACATAGAGTGGAATGAAAATGATATGGTAACAAGAGTACTGGTATAGAGAATTGGTCATTATGCACCTCCTGCATGTTTAACAGTCTTCTATATAGATAACTTAAAATTTTGTGCTGAAGCAATCAATAATTTCCTTCCTTACCCCAAGTGTCTGCCACCCAAAGTGCTTAGTCCAGGTCTATGACGCAGAACTAAAGTTTGTGCAGAAACCATTTTTCTTCTTTCAGTCACTGACTTTTAACCATCCGACCCCCATACTGACAGGTTCTTTCTTGCCGCATGTGCAAACCATCAACAAAGTTTTGCACAGGTATATGATGTAGAACTGATCTTTTTATGTGGCAACCAATTTTATTCTTTCATTAACCTTGACCTGTGACTGATTGTGTGATGTAAAATAATGTTACTGTGTGGAAACTAATTTTATTATTTCAGCCACAGCGGTCTTGGCTATTGGTCATTTGATTTCCAAATCAACATAGCTCTTCCTTACCCCAGGTGCAAGCTATCTGCAAAGTTTGGTATAGAGGTGTGTGCTTTACCACACTATTTGTTTCCAGTGGTATGTACAACAGTAGTTTTTCGCTGTACTGACAAGTCGGTAGTTTCCGTCAGTAAGGATTGTATGGAAATTAATAAGGAATCATGTTATGAGTTTAATGATATGAACAACATGATTTCATTATTCATGACAAAATACTTCCACAAAATCATCTTTCTGTAACAAAGTGATAATCAATAATACAAATATATTTATGACCCTTTAATCACATGTTTGACATGTGTCACATTTGCCAATGTGGCGTTGAAACGTAATGTTGTGAAACATATTCTGGTCAAATCCAAGTGTTTAAATAATTTGGGATACCCCCAAAACAAAAAATCCGATAAACATGTCCTGTTTTAGTTATTTACTATCGTATGGGAATGTGCTAAGTATATGTCCTTTGTAAGACTGCAAATCATAATATGATTGTCAAAAGCATATTGTTTTCTGTCTGAACTTCACGTAATTTCTCAAGTCCACTAATATTTTCGCAATACATTGAAAAAATACCATGATACAAAATTTTTTGTGGTACCCAGCTCTAGTTTGGTGACCGTAGATGGTTGACAACTCAAGTTATGATGCAAAATTCCAAAATGATAACAGGCAGAGACTAATGGACAACATAATGGCATAATACACTGTACTTTATAGCAGGCATGCAAAAGCATAATTATTCCTTGTTTATACAAAATTCTATTTCATTCATCTGATACTCAGGTACTAATAAGACATTTTACCTATTTAACTCGTGTACTTTGTCACTGCTGCCAGGTAACTTGTGTATTATGTCACTACTGCCAGGTGATGTTGCCTAGCAATACTAAATGATACACTCCACCTTATCAATAGTTGTCTTCCCTGTCTCCCATGCATGCTCTCCCAAAAATATGGTCAAAGTAGGCAATATAGAACTCAAGATATGGTGCAGACACCATTTTTCTTTCCTCTGAGTCACTGAGACCATAACCTCTGACCTACAGACAAAGCCATCATTAGGTACCACTCTTGTCTCTCATGCACATCGTTCTCGAAATTTGATTATGGTTTGTGGCATGTGACTTGAGTTATTATGTGGAAGCTATTTTACATCTAGGCGTCCCTCTAATTTTGATCTTTTGATCTTCTAACTCCAAAGTCAATAGGTATCTTCTTTGTCTCTAATGCAAGCCATTTACAAAGTTTAGTCAATGCATGTGGTATATCACTTAAGCAGTTTTATGGGATTTCCCCCTGCTTTCAGTTCCTGTGACCTTGATCTTGATATAAATAAAAGAAATATAACTTTCCCTCTGACCATGACCTATAGACATTTTGACCCCAAAATGAATAGGTGTCTTCTTTATCTCAAATGCAAATCATCAACAAAGGTTGGTCAAAGTAGGTGATAAAGAACTGAAGATATCATGCAGAAAACATTTGTCTACTTAGAAT
This sequence comes from Megalonaias nervosa, assembly GCA_016617855.1. Taxonomy (NCBI): domain Eukaryota; kingdom Metazoa; phylum Mollusca; class Bivalvia; order Unionida; family Unionidae; genus Megalonaias; species Megalonaias nervosa. The sequence goes on along the minus strand of JAECUM010007730.1, from coordinate 59,595 downwards.
CATGGTGACCTTTTAACCTTTTAATACCCAAATCAATAGGTCAAAGTTTATCTCATACAAGTCATTTACAATGTTTGGTAGTGGTATCTGCTAAGTTACTGAGTGCAAACAGTCTTCCTTCTTTCAGTCTGTATGACTATGACATTTTATCTTTTAACCTTAAATCACTAGTTTATTCTTTGCACCTAATTCAAATTACTTTACAAAGTTTGGTACGTATGAAATCCTTACTTTCCTCATAAGTTAGGTAAAAAAATCTGCTTATAATGGAAATCACAACGGAAGCTGTTAGAAGCAGTATAAAAATGAATCTAGGTCTGTCATTTAGTTATTTTTGTCTGTAATTCAACCCAAAAACTTGCAAAATTTTTCTAAATGCAGAGATATTCTGAAAACAACATTAAGGAATAGATGCTGCCTTTCAATAGAAATGGTCAGTTTAACAATGTAAGCTTTGAACACAAACTACACTTTTGTATTATCCATCTGTTAATTCCAAAACACTAATAAAAAATCCTTATCATGTGGAAAACTCTGTACATGAGTCCAGTTTGTTTGTGATAAATGACATATTTAGGAAAAGAAGTGTTCTGCAGAACACAGCATCTCACATGTGAAACAAGCGATGATGTACACCCACTGTGCATATGGTATATGAATATACTTAGGACAAAAAGTGTTCTATGGAATACACAACTTCTGCAAATCATGCAATAATGTACACTCACTGTAAATGTGGCCAGCCTGCATATGATATGTAGATATACTAAGGAAGACAAGTGTTCTCCACAAAAAGCATCACATCTGTGAACCATACAATGATGCACACCAACTATTCAAGATCTGCATACACAAAAACAAAGAACTTTAATCTACAATCTTACGACTGTTGACAATGACACCACTGCCATGGCTATCACCAGGTCAACTGATGGCTTACATAGGCATAACAAAAATTAATCACCTGCAAAAATATTATCTAACAATAAACAAGGCCGATTCAGTTCCCTATAGCATTACAAGCCAAATAACACAACCAGTCTTGGAGCTGAGTTGAAGCAATGTAATAATTACTGAAACTAAAATTCTTGAAGATTTAACCAGAGTATTTTTTTCTTCAGAATTTTATTACCTGAAGACACACAATATAAAATAACAGTAATCTGTAACTTTTATATTCTGTTTTCAAAGTACATGAGTACCTTATAGCTAAATAGACAATGATCTGCTGATGCATTGTATGGTGGCAGATCAGTGTCCATGTTGTCTTGTTGTTCTGGAGAAAACACTATTCTGTGTGCTATCTTTGATCTGATGATAGGCAAAAGAAACTTGACTCATTTCATCTTGTTTCACTAAGCCAATGTAGCTTTCATAGTAAAATCATGTATGCCTGCTCCAAAGTTACCTCCCCTGGATAGCAGGAAATTTTCATATCTGAAATGAGAAGAAATGAAGATTTAATATTATCTGGAGTGTATTGTGTACAAGGATTGCACAAAACCATGTCTTGCATGCACCTCTTTCACTGCTATTATGTACTTCATAATAAATCTTTTAATCCTTAACACTAAATTTTAAAACCCCTCATTCTGCTGCTGTTGCTACTTTCCAATCCCTTTCTCTCATTATTATATGTCGGAGACAGTCTGCCCATGTGAGAAAGTCTTGTGAGATAACAATCAATGACACTATAGATGATGTCTTTATGCTTATGCCATCATAAACATTTGCAATGCTAGAATATGTCATTAAGCTTATGCCATCAAGAACATTAGCAATGTTAGATTATTTCATTATGATTGAAATTAGGAATATTAGCCATATATTAGATTATGTCATTATACTTACGACTTCACGAATATTAGCAATGTTAGACTATGTCATTATACTTATGACATCATGAATACTTATAACATCATGAATATTAGCAATGTTAGATTATGCCCTTATGCTTATGACATCATGAATATTAGCAATGTTAGATTATGTCCTTATGCTTATGACATCATGAATTGTTAGAATGTTAGATTATGTCCTTATGCTTATGACATCATGAATACTTATAACATCATGAATATTAGCAACGTTAGATTATGTCCTTATGCTTATGACATCATGAATACTTATAACATCATGAATATTAGCAATGTTAGATTATGTCATTATGCTTATGACATCATGAATATTAATATTAGATTATGCCCTTATGCTTATGACATCATGAATATTAGCAATGTTAGATTATGTCATTATACTTATGGCATCATGAATTGTTAGAACGTTAGATTATGTCCTTATGCTTATGACATCATGAATACTTATAACATCATGAATATTAGCAATGTTAGATTATGTCATTATGCATATGACATCATGAATATTAATGTTAGATTATGTCCTTATGCTTATGACATCATGAATATTAGCAATGTTAGATTATGTCATTATGCTTATGACATCATGAATATTAGCAATGTTAGATTATGTCCTTATGCTTATGATATGGTGAATATTAACAATGTTTCTTGCAGTTTTAGTACTGAAATGACAAAATTCTTGCCAGCTTAAAACAAGCAACTGTTGTCTACATCAAATTTTTTCTTATAAGCTATTATTTATATGCACTTTCTAATTACATAAAATCTTCAAAAATTTACTCTAGTACCATACCAATTATATGCTATATTATTTTTCCCAGAATTATTTCCTAGTGAGAAATGAGGGGAAAAAGTCCCTCATATGCATTGATGAGGGAGGGGGAAATCCCATCCTCTGGATCAGAATTTGTTTCTAAAAATACTCTGCCAATTCTTGTTTCTGCCCACAAATTCTGAACCTCAGGCAGGATTTCCCCGTTTCACACCTGCGCATAGGATGGAAACAGATAAAGCCTTACACAGCATTTCAGGGAGAGTTACTATTAGAAAAAGCATGTTCTGCATGTCATTTTTCACTTTTAGCACTATGAAAGCTGGAATCTGAATATGAGAGAGTATAAAGGTAAAAAATATATGACCTCATATCGATACCTGTCAGAACTAATTATTGATAATTAGATCTCAACTTCAGTAAGATATCTTGCACAAATCACTTGATCTTTTGGATAAATGCCAGCACTGATTTTCATGACAGAGCTATTCTCTCAATTTGAATGTAGTTGTACAACAAACACAAATACCAGTATTGTTATTTCATCATCAAAATTATGCTTTAAGAAGGGCTGATGTATGATTAGTTTAGAAAATAAAATATAATAAAAGATTAAAATGGTTTATGAGTCTCTTCCCATCAATAGGGGAGTGGAGTGGGGTGGGGTGGGGTGGGTGTATTCATGACTACTGAAACAGAACTATCCAATATCTGAAGAGTAAGGCTAAGCTTGAGGTACCATATATACACCCTTGCAAATCAAGTCCAACTACAAATGGCACAGACTTAGACCTGCCATTACATAATGCACTGGCAGGTCTAGGACTATGTAGTTGTTAAGAGTTATTAGTACAATTAAAAGAGCCCCTGATATGCTTGCCATTATGCAATGGCAGATCTGAGTTTACATTACTTGCAGTTGGAAATGACTTGTAATCAAGTACATATGGTATTTAAAAAACTTTAATTGGCCTGAGCTTTTCTCATATTCATGTTACAATATTAATTTTAGAAATAAATGTTAGATACACTGCAGTGAAGTGTATATCTTTAACATCAAGCTACACTGTATAATATAATTTTCAATTTTAATTTTTAACTGGGGCGGGGGGCAAGTGTTGGGGCAAGTCAATGTAAATGGTAGCTCAGATAGTCTGAAGGCTACCCTCAACAGAGACTTGAAACCTGCCACGAGAGTACTTTTCTTTTGTTTCTTTTGAATAAAATGTGTGATCGTTTGAATAAAATGTGTGAACTGTTAAATGCAAACTTAATGACAGCTTTAAATGTGCAAGATCATTTGCAACATTTTTAGTTTGCTGTGTAAACTGGGCATATTGAATGTTATCTCTTTTTTTCCGTGTTGTTTTTTTTGAATTCAATAACACTATACAGCTTTTGGACATAATATGATAAAATATATTCATATCATCATTTTAAATGCAGCAACAAATAATTCTGGCCCTTTAAATGAGAAAAATAGAAAGGGAGTAAAATTGTAATATCTTCTTTTATCATTTTCAGTATGACATTTCCATAGCAACTAGCATTTGAACACAAATGTTATGCTAGAAATGAAATAACCTCATAGGTATAGTATACTTAACACCACCAGGAGGAAACTTCTGGAGAGGGTAGGAGAAAAGTCTTTATTCAATATAGTACATAAAAAATTTCTGTACCTTATTTTGTTTCTGCATTTCATTAAAAGTTCTAAGTCCAAGGAATATATAAAAACATGTAGAGAAAAAAACTGAAAAATTGCTGCGAGGATATGCCTGCAACATTTTATTTGTCCATTCTGAGTTACATTTTTACAAACAAACAAACAAGTTTCCTGGGACATACCAATGGATGGGAAGGACCAAATCAAAATGCCCATACTGCAAGCTGTTGGAGCATAAAACTGTGTTAATCTGGACACTTCTATTCCCAGCCCTTTTGTATCAATAAAGGTCACCTGTGTTTTCCCAGCCATTTTGTAGCACTTAATCAGGAACACTTGTATTCCAAGCCCTTTATTACCAATTAATAAGGGACTCTTGTATTCCCAGCCCTTTTGTATCAATTAATAAAGGTCACTTGTATTTCTAGCCCTTTAATACCAATTAATAAGGGACACTTGTATTCCCAGCCCTTTTGTATAATTAATAAAGGCCACTCGTGTTCCCAGCTCTTTCGCATCAATTAGTAAGGGACACATTGTATTCCCAGCCCTTTTGTATCAATTAATAAAGGACACTTTTGTTCCCAGCCCTTTTGTACCAATCAGTTAGGGACACTTGCATTCCCAGCCCTTATGTACCAATCAGTTAGGGACACTTGCATTCCCAGCCCTTTTGTACCAATTAATAAGGGACACTTGTATTCCCAGCCCTTTTGTATCAATTAATAAAGGCCACTCATGTTCCCAGTTCTTTTGCATCAATTAGTAAGGGACACTTGTATTCCCAGCCCTTTTGTATCAATTAATAAAGGACACTTTTGTTCCCAGCCCTTTTGTACCAATGTTAGGGACACTTGCATTCCCAGCCCTTTTATACCAATCAGTTAGGGACTCTTGCATTTCCAGCCCTTTTGTACTAATTAATAAGGGACACTTGTATTCCCAGCTCTTTTGTATCATTTAATAATGGACACTTGTGTTCCTGGCCCTTTTGTACCGATTAATAAGGGACACTTGTATTCCCAGCCCTTTTGTATCCAGATTCGAATAATAATGGAAATCTGTTTTCAGAACTCAACTATATGATACCAAAACATACTTGCCATTGAGTTTAAAAAACCCCCATGATTTAAAATTTGAGAGAGAGAGAGGGATCTTTCTTCATAATGTGATCTATGCCAGTAGTCTGTAGCCTCTTTAAACAATTTTGATTCACTTCACTTTGCACTGAAAAACTATCATCACTGAGAGATTAATACAGTTAATTTTAATAGTGGTATTTAAAAGGTAATGGCAGCTAGTGATAAGCAATAACGGATGTATACTGAACTGACTGACAAATAGCTAGTGTGATTTTGTGTACCATGTCCAACTGTAGGAAAACTCATTCGCTAATCTGCATAGGTAAAGGACAAAATGTGAAACAATCTACTCTTTTGAAGTTAGGTAAAGTACAAAATGTGAAACAATCTACTCTTTTAAAGTACAAAATGTGAAACAATCTACTCATTTAAAGTTAGGTAAAGTACAAAATGTGAAACAATCTACTCTTTTAAAGTTAGGTAAAGTACAAAATGTGAAACAATCTACTCTTTTAAAGTTAGGTAAATAAACCATACATGTTGAAAAAACAAACATTATAAGTCCATCCTCTCATATTGATTTAGAAGACAAGATAACAAAAGGGAAATAACTAAAACCACATTCTGAACACCAACTGATGAATAGGTGCAAGACTAACACAGTTGTATCCCTTGCAAAATCAAGGTCTTCTCTTATTAATTACACTTCAACATAATAATGCAAAAAGTTTTTGATCTCTTTCTACAGTCAATTTAATGTTTGAGTGCTAATCATGGTTTATGATGTAGTGTAAATCTGAAAAAGGCCTGATGAGCTGAGGAGTAAGAATATTATTTATGGGCTATAAATTTGTTAACACTCAATCAGATTAGGGGAAAGAATTAGTAAAAATAAATATATTTTCTGGCAAGGAAATGTCATCTAACTGCAATTATAATATTTCAGATTAAAAGAACCCAAACATCTGGCAGTCCAAGGCTAGTTAAAAGTCTTCCCATGCAAATAAAATTTTATGCAAGTTGCCAGAAATTTAAGATAAAAAAATATGCAGTAAAAATGGATTCTTTTAAAAATGCACTTTCACAAATATCTGAATTTTAAGCAATTTGAAATTATTTAGATTTTTCAGTCATGTATTTGAATCTATCTTTATTCATTTCTTGTTGCTGACTTTAATGACACCTTGAACAAATTATTGGCTGTATAAAACACATAAAATGGAGGCTAAGTGCTTTCTCAAGGAGACATGGATCTTAGCGATTATTGGATAAATTACCCTACAACTATGAGTCTAATGGTGGTTTTTGATGTACAGAATACTTACATCCTTCTATATTTCAATCTCTCCTCTTTTGACACAGATGGTCTCATCTTGGCAAGTGCCTTCTCTAGGTGGGACTGCTGGACAGTGAACATCTTGGTTGCAGATAGCGGTGACTCGATTTGCTCATCTTGTGGGATGTGCACAGACATCTTCCTGTCACATATCTGGATTTGGGAAACCTGATGATAAAAAATCCCAAATGTAGCAACAGTTATCACAATAGAACCACCACTACCAACACATTCTCAGTAAAGTCAATTAACTTGTGACATTAAGTTTTAACATTCATAAAGTTTTATAATTTTTGTTTTTCCAATTCCAGTAAGCAAAATTTAGTTGACATTTATTTGAGATATGGTGGTCAACATCTCTGACACGCAAGATTTAAAAGTTCCTGCTATACAACTTTTAATGAATTGCTAATTTCTCCTCAATAACCTCATTCTGGATGTAGTCAGTTTGGTCTTTCTACTTAGAGTATAATTACAAAAAATTGTGTTCTGTAATTGAATTCTTGAATTGGTCTAGGTGGTATGGCTCATGTACATTTTTAGGGCAATCCTTGCCAAATTTGGACTTGGGGAGACAGCACTAATAAGCTTTATGCTTTCTACTGAGTCCCCAAAATCATGTTTGTAATTACATTTGACAAAGTTTCTCAAATAAATATGGTTTAAACTAAATTTGGAGTTGTAGTGCTATGATAACTTCAAGCAGTTTTGAAGGAAAATATGATTTATTTTCCTGATTTCAGAGGTAGGATAACATGAATAGATGTCTATCATTTTGGTGATAAATTCTGTTGCTGAAGACATCTTTATCTTGCAAATCTATGTTAACTAGCTTAATCAAACAGATTAAGCAGCAAGGAAGTTTGTGAACTTGCCAAGAGTTTGCAGACATTAACGTGTAGTAATTAGATCAATTAGGGCTGGTTCACACTTATTACCAATATCAAAACATGTACACAACAAAAACCAGAAAATGCAACCAGATTTCTTTATTTGTAAAAGAAAACACTAAAAAATTAACATGAAAATGTTTCTTATTAGCAAACATGGATATACTGCAACCTAGCATACCAAGACCAGTTCCAAGCAGCGCTGAACTTGCTAGGTGTATTGGTACATAACCCTGACAATGAAGATATTAATTTTCAGGACGAAATACCCAGGGGTGAGGGGTGGGGGTGGGGAACTTATAGTTTTCATCAGTGCACACAAATTATCCAGAGAAAAACATAATTACATCTTAATGTCTGGATATGTAGGTCAATGACAGTACTTCCGTTTTTTTCTGCACATATGTATAGAAACAACACAAGTCATAAGGAGTGCACTGTTGTTTTCTAGAATATGTTGTGACTTTGAAGGTAAATTTTGGAACAACATTAAACATAAACAAGAACACATTACTGTTCTGCAAGATCAAACAATCTATCACATGTTGCTGGACATTTCTGAGGATCAGGAGAAAAATGGTTGACTTTGTCAAATACCTAAAGTGAATAAATCTTGAAAATTGTAAGTTTTAGTATTACAAGAAAGGATCACTCACTTTTATTTGTCAAAACTTTCGGACCAACTGAAAAAAATTTCCTATTAGCAAACACATTTCAGGATTTAGTTATGAAATCATACACTCTATTCTTACAACTTGTTGGTTCAAAACCAATTACATTTGTTTGTTTCTGTTGGTTTTAATAGCATTTTTAGCACATTGATGGCTATTTCATGCAGAGGAAATGGGAGATAATTCCTTTTCCAAGGATACACCAAGGCAGCCAACCTGGATGGGTGCTTAACTTGTGACACTTGGATTACAAGTCTGACATTACCAACTGAGCTGACATGGCTACATTTTCCAAAATATATCTGAATAAGAATCTGGAATAAGGAAATTAAAAACACTTGGTCTACATGATGGATTTCTGGTGTGTTGTTGTTGCTATAGGGTTTGTTATGTATATTTAATTTAACTGTTTGTTTGTTAGTTTAAAATTTTTTAATTCCATTACATGCTATTGTAATGTAACATTGTTTACTGGATTTGACATTGTCCAAAGGTTGAGTTGAGTTCTGTTTGACCTGATTGATTTTTTTAATTTTTTATTTCACTGACGTAAACAACTAATAATAGAAACATTGTATCTAGTTGCCGACCTTATTCCAAAATCAGTGATCGTTTAGGTAAACAGCTTTTTTTAAATTTTAAAAAAAATCTTTCTCAGAGTAAGAATCATTAAGTTGAGTCAAGATCATACCTGGACTACGTGATGTCAAGCACATATCAATTGGTAACAAACTTCTATTTTTTTCCAGAAGAATGAACTTTTGACCCTCATCCGGGAATCTGTTTTGCATCCTAATTAGTTGGATAACTGTTGTTTTGATAAAGGTCTTCGGAGTTGGGCTTAAAACACTTTACACGTTAAGTTGTATTATGTTGTGACCAGTTTGGGTTGAATTTTATTTTCTTCAAATTACTGAATTCAAGTGATTATTTTCTCTGGAAATAAAAAAGTGCTCTGACAAAGTTCTTGGATAAAGACATTCATTGGAATTTATACTGAATTCAAAACTGGAATAATATTTTCTGTGATTCAACAAGAGACTGTTGATAGAGCAGCACTTTGCTGACCACAAAAGACGTTATCGCCTTCAATTTCGGATTTCATTGGGACTCTAACTGTGTTTCATTCATAACTTTTTATTACTAGGACTTCTATTTTTCATTTTCTTGGATTATTTTTGGATTTAATTTGTAAAACCGTAAGTTCTTTTTTCTTAATTTTTCACTTTGTATTGTAGGAAAATAAATTATTTGTTAAATTTTACAAAGTTTTGTTGTCTTCACTCTTTTCTGTTACTTATTTTAAAAGTATAGACTTGCAACAGGTTTAACACCATTTTTCAGCACAAGATAGGTTTATACATGGCAGCCAGTATAAATGGTGGAGAAAGAACCAGGGAAAATACTGGAAACAACCACCAACCCACAAGAAGCTACTGGCAAGCTTTCTCATGTAACCACATTGGCTGAGCCCGAGACTCGAACCCAAGCAGAGGCAAGATGGCAGTGATCCATAACTTGGGGCCCCAATGGATTTCTGGCACTGGCTGCATGAGATTAACTGAATATGTATGTGTGTACTTCAGTTTAATGGCACATCAGCACATAACTAATTATATGATGCCAATTAAAAGTTTTTCTAAATATATAAATATAAAGAACTGCAAGAAAACAATTAGGGAGATAAATCCTAACCTCAAAAATGTAAACATTATATACCAAATAAATAGAAAATAAAATCCATAGGTGTTATATTTCTGTAAATGGCAAGGTGTGCCATTTACAGAAATGTAACACCTATGGATTTTATTTTCAAACAACAAAGGACTCAACCTCTGAAATGATGTGCTACTGCAAGATCTTGGGCATCTCATACACTGACCGTGTAACCAACAGAGAAGTCCACAACAGGATCCAACGAGCCATCGGATCATATAAATACCTCTTGACCACTGTAAAAAGGTGCAAACTGAAGTGGTACTGTCATGTCTCAAGATCATCTGGACTGGAAAATACAATCTTGCAAGGCACAGTGCGAGGGTGCAGAAGAAGAGGCAGACAGAAAAAGAGGTGGGAAGACAACATTAAGGAGTGGACAGGCAGGGGATTTGGAGATTCCCAAGGGGCAGTAGAGAACAGGGAAAGATGGAGAGAATTGGTTGCAAAGTCAACTGTGGTGCCCCAATGACCTCTTGGGTTAAGGGATTGATGATGATGATGATGATGAAATGGCAAGGTGGAAAGTATAAAATATAAAAAGATTGGTAGTTTTTTTTTGAAAGGGGTATATATGTCAGGCATACAAAAAAACCTTTGTTTTTTCTGTGGTCTGTATGTTAAAATGTACCATACTATCAAAATGGAGGTTTTCGTACTTGATTCAAAAACACCATTCCTTTGGTAACATTAATGTGTTCTAATGCCTAGTTTAAGAAAATGGTTATCTGCAGAAACTTTGGAACCAGGTCAGAGATGACTAAAATTATGTCTGCTGGACAATATAATTTTACCTGAATATTAAATTTTTCTTCCATTTCAGGGGTTAAATCTTTGGCCCCCTCCTCTAAGTTAGGAATGTAGACAAACTGACTCTGAGAGGCTGAAGATTTGACCTTCTCTTTTGTCATAACCTTGGCCCTCAATTTGGGATCTCCCATTACATCTTTAGTGCGAGCATACAGACCATCCTCACTAGGAAGCTTGCAAGGACTGCCTATTTTCAGGCGCTCATTTCCATCGGTAAATTCATGGATAGCCTCCAGCTGCGAATTGTAAAGCAGTGCCTTGATATCAGCTCCAGTGAAATCGGTGCATTTCTTGGCAAAGTACTCAAGGTCAACGTCCCTTGCCAAGTTTAGTTTTCTTACCAAGGCTTTCAGGATCTGTAACCTGTCATCCTGAAATGGACAAAAGCAGACATTCAAGTGAAAATATATCATGTGGCGTTCAAATTAAATTTAGTTACTTCCTGTATGTGCCAAAGTTATTAATGACAATACCAAGCTATATGTATTTACTCCAAACAATAACATTAGGACTTTCAATTGCCCTATTCGCACATTAATGACATGAATTAAAAAACCCCAGAAACATATAACAGGATATCATGATATGAAGTGTCCTAAATTCTTACAATATTATATCTTCCATATTACATATGCATATGCTATACATATCATGAAATAACATAAAAGAAACAGCATCAACCTGATGTTTGAATTGACATACCACATATACTTATACACAAGTTGGATCCAACAGCTAACTGTATAGATGCAGATCAGCTGGCATATAATGTGCTGGCAGATCTGGGTCTATGCAGTTTGTTAGGGGTAATCAGTAGAACACAGACCCTGAACTGCTGACACATTATGTGATGGCATATCGAAGTCTATTTTGTTAATTAAGTGAAAAGTTATGCCTAGTGTCTGACACGAGTGTGTGTGTGTGTGATTTGGATTTTTAACACTGCTCCAGAAATTTTCATCATTCTCTAAGATACCTGCAGTATAGCATTTTATAGTTACGTCTAGCACTGGGGCATCATGCCACCAAAAATGAAGCATCATGTTCCACCAAGTCGCATTATCCTGACACCAGGCTGACCACTCCTAGCATTAGCCTCTTAATGCTGAGCGCCAAGCAAGGTGGCTGCTAGTACCATTTTTACAAGTCTTTGGTATGACTCTGTTGGGGTTTGAACACATGACTTCCCACATCTGAGGTGGACATTCTAACCACTTAGGCCACTTAAGCAGTGCAGAAGTCTGTATATTGATCATTTCAGTTAATTTGCAAATACAACCATATATATACACATTTCTTGATACGGTTACATGAAAATATAAATAATATAAACACCATACAAAATATTTTTAAGGTTAAAGAGACAAAATATATCAAGTAAAACACAGCTGGAATATTCCATGTTTTCACACACACACACATCATGCACCCACAGTGTCACACTGCATGTAAAAAACAGACGAACGAGTAAGTTTTTTATGGTTATATCGATATACTCTAACTTCAAACTTTATACTACCAAATCTAACTTAAAGACCAATTATTTATTTATTTTGCCATCATTTATTAAAGTTTCACTATCAAAAAAGATTTAAATGCATCTTGCCACATGTGCTTCCCTTACCAACAGAAAGAAGCCACTGATTAGGAGTCAGCAACTTTAAGGTCACTGTCACTGTTTTGAAATACAAAATTTTTTGTTTGCATTTCATTTCTGGCATGAACATAAGTTTCAGCATGCTGTTTACAGTGCTCTTATTTACATTAATATTATATATAGAATAATTCTTCCTTATTACTGGTCCATTTAAATATAAAAGCAGCTGATTACCTCACTTTGAGCAATGCCCTACATCCCAAAGAGTAGGTGTGGTTATGTATATTGCTCATATGTTTATACCCTCACTTTTTGAAGAAAATGAAGACAAGGTGACGGAGGATGAGGAACCCAAAAGCAAAATACATATATATAACATATGACCATATTTTCATGAGCAATCAATATCTTTTGTGTAATTTTTAAGTTAGAAATTTGGTCATTTGGTTAGTTTTTACAATATGTGTTACTTAAAAACAAATGCCTGCTGGTAATCATTATTACTATCACATCAGAACCTAATGTGAAAAAAATCAGCAACTTACTTTTTGGCAAAATTAATAAAGACTGCTGACAGAATTGTTCCATTCTTTGGGAAAAATTTCCTTTAATATATATTTCAATCATCATTTTTCTTGCTGTAAAATTAAAATTAAACATTTTTCTTACACTATAATGCAATCGTAAAAGCATTTATTATGAATCTCTGCCTCAAGTAACTGAGCTAATAGGCAGTTACACCATACAACCATTCATTATTTTCTTGGTAAGAATATTCCAATTCATGTTACAGTAGGAGGTAAATAATAAATGAGATTCTGTCACAAAATTGGCTAGAACACTAGTCGCAAGATGGATACTGATGTAACTTTCTTGTATTCCATAAATGAAATGAAACTTGATATATTCAGGATGTTGTGTAACCTCACAGTGCCAGCAACTACCATAAATTAGATATATTGTCATTTTGTTTTAATAATCTGAATCTGTGGCAGAAGAGCTGTATGATGACCAGAGTAAGAAATATCTTACATGCAATTCAAGGTCTTCTCTTTCCATGGCAACCACTTTACGATTTTATTTATTTTAAAATAATGTTCATGTTTGTGTGACTTTTATATAATTGTCTGACACTGTATTTATCATAAAGATGTATTATGGCTCTGTTGAGTAAAAAACAAAAGAAATTTACCAGGATATAATCAAGAACATTTTTCTGTTGATTCAACGAGTTTTGAAATATGTCATTAAAATCAATGACCATTTAGCATGTTTTTTTATATTTTACTTATGGATGGCAATACCTGCTTTACCATATCAGTTTTTTAGTTAGTAAACAGTGCTGTTTTATTTTTACAAGACAATATATAAAGTCAATATTTTATCATGGTATTATTATTGAATAACAAATGAGGCATAATGATAGAAGACCAATTTGCAAAAATTTTTGCCATTCATATAATTAGTAATTATTTTGAATTGACATGTCCAAATGAGAAGCAGGAAGGAGCTGGAGAAAATCCAATAACTTGGATAAGTGGATGAAGGTCAATCACCACTCCCAATGAAGAAAACTGACCTTGGAGAGAGGAAGAACAAAGTAAATGTATCTGTTGACAGAAGCATGGATCCCATATTGAACAAATCCTTTGTTTTCTCATCACTTATGTTGACAAGCTGCAAGTTCTCACCCATACTTTTTTCTACTGTACAATTATTTGGTGTTTGCCACTGGGCTATAATAATGTATTTGCATTAACAAATTGGTATCTGTTTGGCCTTCCAGTTGGCCTTTTGAAGCCACATCAATAACATTATGTACCCTATGTTAAAGTGGCTACAATCTTCCATAAAAAAACACCCCCTTCATCAACGTAAAGTCAGCACCAAACTTGAATAAAAGCAATGGAATCTGACCGATTGTTGCATTTTCTAAAGTTATCAGTGATTGTAACAATAGGAGTCTGATGTTTTATCAATAAGATATGAAAAAAATTGTGACAACATGAAATAAATTTATCAGTATTATAAATATACAAATAAGGTCATTTCATGTTGTCACCAATTTTCTTTTATTTCATTGATAAAACATCAGACTGTTGTGTTGGAACACATTTATTGTGCTGTGAATGTTTCCTGTTTTGCAGGAAAAAAGTAACTTTATGCCTATGATGGATACCAATGACAGCATAAAACGAAAACAAAATTTACAATCTCTTGAAACTAAATATCTGGCTGTAAAGGAATTTGAATGACTTTGTGTGGCATCTTGCAAAGAAGTTGTGAGAAATTTTCACTTGTTGAATGGTTGAGAGGTTTTTATTTCTGTATGAATAGCCTCAGCAATATGATTACATTTGTTCTAGGGCAATTTAAGTACATGTAGCATGAAAAGAACTACTATCCAGCCATGTGCTATTGGTGACAATGAATACTGTAATGAAATGTTTAGTGACATGTTTATTGACAATGGGATGACATGAGGCCTACATTTTATGTGTGTGTGTTTATGTGTTTTTTAATGGGATTTGACAGATGTGTGAATCTTCTAACATGTGACACATACTCAAATTCATGGATTTTTAATATCCATGTAAAGTTCTTAATGCATTATGGATTATATTACACAAAGGTAACCCAAACGTTAGCTGTCAAGATACAAGTGTATTTCAAACTAGTTTTGTCTTCATTTAATCAAAATTACCATTTTTTATTTTCTTTCAGTGTAAATCCTACTCACTGATGACAGGTCACCACTTACAAATTTAACCTGTATGTGAAATTTGATTTTTTTCAGCCCCCCCCACCTTTGAGCCAACAATGTTGAGATAAATGGGTGGTACTGTATAATAATAAATACCTATCAAACTGATGAATAATTCACTAAATGACAACATTAGTATTTGCATCAATTAAGTTTTTTTACCATTAATTAAACCTCCATATAAATTAACTTCCTTGCTGTATGTATGACTTTAACCTCAAAAATATGTTCCAATAGCAGCTGTCATAGCTCACAATTACAATGCAACTCGGCAGACTAACACAAACACTGAATGTTTCCATTGCCAGATATATTCTTTCAAAATGGATATTCATTGCCATCTTACAGTTTTATCACTGTTTGTGACTTTGGCCAATTCCAGCACCATTATAAATGTGAATGGACATCAACTAAAATAAACCTGTTTGTGTATTTTTCAGAGAGAGACTGTGCTTACATTAAGCACATCTTTTTCATCCAAAGGATGTACATAAATACTCAAGGGATACCTCAAGAGAAGGAGCTACTAAAGAAACACTGACACAGCTTTTGCTAAAACCAGGACACTAAACAGAAACACTCTATAAAGGTACAAAACTAAAACAATAAATGGACACATCGCCTTCATGGTCACATATCATTCTGATGCACCAAAAGCAAAATAGATACTCTGGACACACTGGCACTATAATGAATCTTCCTAACTCTGATGGAAATATTAATATAAATTCCGATGGCTGCATACTGCAGACCTAAGAATTTTAAAAATCACATGGTACAGGCTAAGATTACTTCAAACAGAACCATAGAGTTAGGCACATACAAATGACAAATGATGCCTACTCTGCAAATATATTCCTAAGTCAAAAACATTCCCAAGTTCAACCAAAGCAGTAATATTTAAAAACATGACACAAACCTGGAATGTTACTGCAAAATGTCTTTTATTATGGTGATTTGCAAAACTTGTGCTGCTTAATATTTTGTTGTGACTGTGGACTTCAGAAAGTGAATGAATAACCACAGGTTGTGTAAAACAATAAAGGTCACCAACCATTACAACACAGGCAGATATTCTTTTAAGCCCCTTGTGATGCCACCAAAAGACTCCAGTCTGAGATGGACTGAATCCAAGCACATGTCAAAAACAAAAAGTACTAGATTTAACAGCTAAAAACACAGCAGGAATTAGATCTTAATGACAAAATCTAACTTGCCAAATGCAGTCATGGTTTTATAATTAGTACAATTGGGATGACGTCTTTTTACCACAATATCAGTCCTTTGTCATCCACTTTGAACCAATAAATTTTGCTTATTTATCACACACATGAAATTGCGTTTACTTCTGACCTTTATTTTCTGTTCTTTGCTTACCTATTTAGCATAGAGAGATAGTTGATAATCCTTATAGATTTTATATATTTTTTCCTCTCCTCGTATCTTTTAATTTCTTTAGGAGTTTTCCTTGCACATAATGTAAATACTCTCACTGTGTCTTAAGTTTTCTTTGTCAATCTCATAAAGAGCTCACAATGCCAAAAGCATTGGGATCCAATTTATACTGGCACTGCTGTCAGTCTGTACCAGAATATCTATCCATCTAATCTCTTTCTTTCTCCCTCCCTCTCTCTCTATATAATATATATATATATATATATATATATATATATATATATATATATATATATATGTGTGTGTGTGTGTGTGTGTGTGTGTGTGACTGCTAGTGCCTGACCAAATTGAGTGAGTGTGGAACAGAGAAAGCCCACATATTTCCATTTAATGATGTAGAATTATGTCATATTTCTAAGCTGATCAATTCAATCATCTGTTAATAATGGTCAAATTAGTTAGGAATTAGATGACATAGTATTTTTGCTCACAATATCCTTTAATTAATTAACTTTACTATTATTTTTTATCTGAAATAACATAGTGTTTATTACCAAGTACTTTATCTCATAACAAAAAGTTGATTAACACTATAATGACAATGGCATCTATAATACTGGCTTTGATGCAAAAATTTTTTCCTGTGCATTTTTGTGTGCCCTCTTTCTTATTGGGAAAGCCTATTTTGTTTGGAATATACATTTGTAAGAAGCAAATTTTTTTGTATATACAAAAACATCTTATATAAAAAAAAACATGGCATGAGGTTTACAATTATTTAGAGTTTGAAACAAATGCATTTTTTAAAAACAAGGGTCATAAATTGATATGTCTTACCTGTGGAAAATAATTATTTATTTAACGTGACTGTAACATGCGTATCATGGAACGATACCAGTGGAGAGCAATCATCTGTTTAATGTGACTTTAAAAGGATCTGAATATTACTGACAATATACCATAAATATTCATGTGTAGGTCAGGTTGAACTGCCAACAACATAGACCCTAATCTGCCATTGTATACTGTGCCAGCAGATAAGAGTCAATATCACTTCTACTGATTAGTCCTAACAAACTGCACAGACACAGATCTTCCTGCATATTATGTGATGGAAGATCTGTGCAGTTTGCAGATGGATAGGACTTGTATGTGAATATATACAGTACCAACACAAAGTGATTTGTATGTCTTGTTCTTTCCTACTGCAGGAGAGGAAAAAATGTACCTGACATGGCACAGAGTAGTAACAAGTACAAAATGTATCTCATCTGGCATAGAGCTTTGATAACTACAAAATGTACCTCATCTAGCATAGAGCAGTGATAAATACAAAATGTACCTAATCTGACATAGAGCTGTGATAAGTACAAAATTGGAATTGGATAATTATAAATTCAGAATGTATATCATCTGGCACAGAACAGTGACATGCACAGAATATACCTCATCTGACATGAGACAGAGACAAGTTCAAAATGTACCTCATCTGGCATTGGACAGTGAAGACACTTGTCAAGTCTGCCAGGCCGCAACAGCGCCGGATCAATTAAGTCAGGCCGACTTGTGGCCCCCAGGACATACACACCTGAAATGCATTAACATACATGTAACTATAGGTAGTGCAGTATATGTATGCAAATTAATGCATAAATATACACCAATAAATACAACTGCAACATGATATCATTTAACAAAGCATTCATATTAAGTTACAACTGGTAGCAAGTCTAGTAAGTTCATTCTTTACATTTCACCGTATACACTTGCTTCTACATTATTTTTAATCAATTTATTAGGAATGTGTATTTTTTAAATACAATCTGTATGACAAAAAAAAAAATGAAAGAAAAGAAAACAGACTTATCACAACTTGCAAGATACAAATGCTTTGTGAAGTAACAACATGAATCTATTTTTGTAACAAAAGTACCATAATGCGTGTGTGTGTGTGATTTGGATAATTAACATAGCTTTAACAATTTTTCAGTCATATTGCAATGATGTCCACAGTGTGGCAATTTATAGTGATATCTAGCACTGGGGCATCATGCCGCAGACATGTAGCATCATGTCCCACTCAGTCACATTATCCTGACACCAGGCCCACCAGTCCTAACACTAACTTCTTCATGCTGTGTGCCAAGTGAGGCAGCTGCTAGTACCATTTTTATAAGTGTCTGGTATGACTCAGATGGGGTTTGAACCCATGACCTCCCACATCTGAGACTGACACTCTAACCACTTATGCCACCAGAGCGGTGCCAAAAGTATAATAAACATTTCACTATATATCTGCTCCATGTTTAATGGTCCTCTTTGTACTGGTAGGGCATGGCTGACTCTGGGGATTATTGACTAATGAGTGTCAATGACCAGGACCTTTGATCAATGTATGCCATTCTAACTAAAGTTACCATGCAATGTATTAGACATACTATTAATGGGATCACTGACCTTGAGACCCCAGAACCTAAAGGTTTCTTTATTAACACAAGGGCATGCCATTCACAAAGTCTGGTGAAGGAACTGAACCTAAAAACAAAAGCGTTATTCTCCAAACCCTGTCTTCCCTGACACAAAAAACAATAATCTTCTTCTGCATGCTAAGTTCAATTGCTCCATATACTTTGGTCAAGGTACTTGGCCTAGAACCAAAGTTATTACGCAAGAAACAATTTTCTTTTGTCATGATGACCTTGGCTTTTGACCTTTTGACCCCAAAATCAATATGCTTTTTATCCAACATACAAGTCATCCACAAAGTTGGGTGAATGTACATGGACACAGACTCACTTGAAAATAATTATCAATGTATTAAGAATGCAGATAGCTTGGAGAGTTGAAGTATTACTACATTCAACAGGATTAAAGGGATTAACATTATTTGTAACATATTGATAATCAAGTCATGTTTTATAATCATAAGCAAATATCAAATAAATACATGTAATCCTAATTCTAAATGGTTAAGTATTTTCTGCTCTTTACCTTATAACAGAAAACTGATGAAAAAACATGTAAAACCTATTTCAAGATGAATATTTAAGTGATTATTTCTCTGATGAACATTTTCTGTATTGTTTCAAGTGCATCAAAGTTGCTGCCAACTATACATAGGTAACCACAACTGACTATTAACTTCCTCTAGCATCATAATCTGAGTTACATACCTTTATATATTCTAACTGCCCCCCCCCAATAAAATACAGAAGGTACATTATTATTAAAAACACAGACTATTCTAAGTAACAGAGAGTAGACAGCATGCCACAAGCCTTAAGGCAAGAAATCCCTTCAAGCCAAAAATTACCATAATAAATAATATTTAAAATACAAATCTGTTTCAATTAACACAAATGCAAGAAAACAGCCACCAAATTATCGTGAATCAATTGAGTCCAACTGCAAATAAGACGGACCCTAATCTGCTGATACATGATGCACCAGCAGATCACATCCATGTTCTTTGTTCTTCTGATTACTACTAACAAACTGCACAGACCCATACCTGCCAGTACATTATGTGATGGCAGATCTTATTCTGTGCAGCTTACATTTGGCCTTGGCTTGTAAATGAGTATATATGGTACCATCCATGATGAACATTCTTTATAGGTAATTTTTCAGATGGAAACAGTCGAGTCCTAATCACCTATATTTTGGAACTGAATATTTTCTCTAATTCATTAAATTTGATTCTAACAGACATTTAAAATTTGTATGATACAAAAGAAAATGTTATTCAAAGCCAAACTTAAAGTGTTTTTATTTTTGTATTTTTACATACATATATTTCATCAACTGAATACATATAATGATGGTTGCTACTGTGTGTTGAGAAGCATGTAGGCAAATTCAATGTATTGTATTACAATTACAGGACTGTTACCAATATTGTATGTTGACAAACAAGTAGAAAAATTCATTATACTTTATTACAACTGTAGGACTGTTGCCAGTATTATTTTTTTCAGTTAAAGAAAAAAGACAGAATTTTCTGAACAAAGTGATCTTCTTTTATCCAGGAAATCTGTATTGCTTACAACTTATTATTTTGAGAGTTTTCTAATGAATCAGCAAAGTGGTTTTTGTAAACATGAATTCACTTGCCAACCAGAGCATACCTGGAGTAAATGACAATATGCAGAGTGGTACAGAAGAAAATACCAGAATCGCCAAAGTCTACAAATTAGGTCACACTGAGCCATTTTTTGTATGGTTGAGTTACTCTTTTAAAGATACACTATAAAAAAACCTAATTATCATGAGAGTAGAGGACATAAAATCCAAGTTATAATGGGTGAAAACAAAAGAAATCATTCAAGTGCATAAATGAGGTCATAGTAAACAAGTTTTCTTATGGCAGAGTTATCTTCCTTGAGATATCCCCACATGCTAAGTTTTATAAGTATAAGTGAAATATGGTCCAAATTGTTGAGGCTGTAACAAATGGACAGCTACAAATATAAGTCACTCACAACTGGAAACTATGTGACAGAGACCTAGTTTTGCATCCTGATATGCATTGATATTGCAATTTTCATGTGTGTTAGTGAAATAGGGTCTAAAATATTGAGGATGTAATAAACAGACAGATAAAACAAAAAAGTCTCTCAAGCATAAAAATATATGGTCACACTGACCTAGTGTTTGTATGGTCAAGTTACTCTTATTGAGATGCATACAAACATCTTATGGTTCAAGATACTGAGAGTGTAACACATGGATTGCTGATAATTCAAAAGTCACTGCCTCCCCTGATGAGTAAAATAACTCATAAAAAATCTGTGTTATTTATATCAATAAATTCTATTTATTTTCATGTAAATTTCATGTAGAACACATATATGAATAAGCTTTTGTCTGTTTCCAATTCCAAAATGATATTCTATATTTAGTCACAACAGTAAGTCCATTTGTTTGAAATAAACAGAGTGCTGAGATTCATTATGCTCTGAGAATATGGTATATCTGTACAGGATCAAAGCAATGCCTTTGGAATATGGTATATCTGAACAGGATCAAAGCAATGCCTTTGGAATATGGTATATCTGAACAGGATCATAGCTATGCCTTTGGAATATTGTATATCTGAACAGGATCATAGCAATGCCTTTGGAATATGGTATATCTAACAGGATCAAAGCAATGCCTTTGGAATATGGTATATCTGAACAGGATCAAAGCAATGCCTTTGGAATATGGTATATCTGTACAGGATCATAGCAATGCCTTTGGAATATGGTATATCTGTACAGGATCATAGCTATGCCTTTGGAATATGGTATATCTGAACAGGATCAAAGCAATGCCTTTGGAATATGGTATATCTGAACAGGATCAAAGCAATGCCTTTGGAATATGGTATATCTGAACAGGATCAAAGCAATGCCTTTGGAATATGGTATATCTGAACAGGATCAAAGCAATGCCTTTGGAATATGGTATATCTGAACAGGATCAAAGCAATGCCTTTGGAATATGGTATATCTGAACAGGATCATATCAATGCCTTTGGAATATGGTATATCTGAACAGGATCAAAGCAATGCCTTTGGAATATGGTATATCTGAACAGGATCAAAGCAATGCCTTTGGAATATGGTATATCTGAACAGGATCAAAGCAATGCCTTTGGAATATGGTATATCTGAACAGGATCATAGAAATGCCTTTGGAATATGGTATATCTGTACAGGATCAAAGCAATGCCTTTGGAATATGGTATATTGTAACAGGAGGAAATGCTGCCCTGAGACTATGGTATCTGAACAGGATCAAAGGGATGCCTTGGGAATATAGTATATCTCAAAAGGATGCAATGGATGCCTTGGGAATATGGTATATCTGTACAGGATCAAAGCAATGCCTTTGGAATATGGTATATCTGTACAGCATCATAGCAATGCCTTTGGAATATGGTATATCTGAACAGGATCAAAGCAATGCCTTTGGAATATGGTATATCTGTACAGGATCATAGCAATGTCTTTGGAATATGGTATATCTGAACAGGATCAAAGCAATGCCTTTGGAATATGGTATATCTGTACAGGATCATAGCAATGCCTTTGGAATATGGTATATCTGAACAGGATCAAAGCAATGCCTTTGGAATATGGTATATCTGAACAGGATCAAAGTAATGCCTTTGGAATATGGTATATCTGAACAGGATCAAAGCAATGCCTTTGGAATATGGTATATCTGAACAGGATCAAAGCAATGCCTTTGGAATATGGTATATCTGAACAGGATCATAGCAATGCCTTTGGAATATGGTATATCTGTACAGGATCAAAGCAATGACTTTGGAATATGGTATATTGTAACAGGAGGAAATGCTGCCCTGAGACTATGGTATCTGAACAGGATCAAAGGGATGCCTTGGGAATATAGTATATCTCAAAAGGATGCAATGGATGCCTTGGGAATATGGTATATCTGTACAGGATCAAAGCAATGCCTTTGGAATATGGTATATCTGTACAGAATCATAGCAATGCCTTTGGAATATGGTATATCTGTACAGGATCAAAGCAATGCCATTGGAATATGGTATATCTGAACAGGATCGAAGCAATGCCTTTGGAATATGGTATATCTGAACAGGATCAAAGCAATGCCTTTGGAATATGGTATATATGTACAGGATCAAAGCAATGCCTTTGGAATATGGTATATCTGTACAGGATCATAGCAAATGCCTTTGGAATATGGTATATCTGTACAGGATCAAAGCAATGCCTTTGGAATATGGTATATCTGTACAGGATCATAGCAAATGCCTTTGGAATATGGTATATCTGTACAGAATCAAAGCAATGCCTTTGGAATATGGTATATCTGTACAGGATCATAGCAAATGCCTTTGGAATATGGTATATCTGTACAGGATCATAGCAAATGCCTTTGGAATATGGTATATCTGTACAGGATCATAGCAAATGCCTTTGGAATATGGTATATCTGTACAGGATCATAGCAAATGCCTTTGGAATATGGTATATCTGTACAGGATCATAGCAAATGCCTTTGGAATATGGTATATCTGTACAGGATCATAGCAAATGCCTTTGGAATATGGTATATCTAAACAGGATCAAAGGGATGTACTGAGAATATGGTACATATAAATAGAATCAAAGGGATGCCTTGTTAACAAAAGTATATCTAAACAGGATCAAAGGGATGTACTGAGAATATGGTACATATAAATAGAATCAAAGGGATGCCTTGTTAACAAAAGTATATCTAAACAGGATCAAAGGGATGTACTGAGAATATTGCATATCTGAACGGGATGAAAGAGATGCCTTGAGAATATGGTATACCTGAACAGGATCAACAGGATGCTTTCAGAATAAGGTACATATGAACAGGATCAAGGGGATCAGCATCAATTGCAAGATTATTAATAAACATGTTCCTTTTATTACCATTAGAAAACACCAACATCCCCTCTAAACACATCTCCCTGTGGGCAAGGAATAAATAGGACAGGACTAAAGTGCCCCCCCCCCACCTCCAAGTTGTAAGAGCTAACTTACGGAGGCAACCTGTTTAAAAAAAGGTATCCCTTATTTTGAGAGAAAATATTTAAGCCATTACCATTATTAGCATTTTCTATTGAAATGATTCTGTATTGTTTAATGTACTACACAAAAACAATCAAATTATATCAAGGAAGTTAACCACTCTGAGTATAATCATTTCCTCTGAGGATTAGAATTTAAATTACATCACTTTACATAATGTGATGGGCATTCCTAAATCTAGAATGCGCCTTATTATTTGAAACAAAAACTATTCTTAGCAACAGAACAGTATACATCAGGCCATGGTCTCTGGAGGGATTTAAATGACCCCATTTCTTTTCTTGCTGAAGAAATGTTCATTAAAAGATTATTCATATAATACAAAGTGCCTCTCTTTCCTGCCGCTCGGTAAAAAAGATCCTGGCTGAAGCACTGTTTTGGTGGAACCTCCTGATTAACCCAAGGGAAACCACAGACTTAAGAAGAGTGACTACTTTTTTCATGATCAAACCAGAGGTACTTAAGTGCAATACCAGCACGTCATCCTGACCTCAGGACTGTCTTTTCTGTTTCAAAGTAGTACAGTAAGCTTACCATCAAGTCCTTCCACACCATCTAGCTGTGTAAGAAGCTGATTGACCACTCTGTCTGTCACCCCAGTGTTGTCATGTCCTCGCCTATAACACAGTAAGATACATATACATAATTTTCATTTGAAACCATTGCTTATATCTAATGATCTGACACAACTATATTTGCCTTCAAGGAAAACATAAAAAGTTACATGACCCCAGGCAAAAGTGTATGAGAAACCTAATTAAACAAAACGGTTAATGCAGGTTACTAGTTTATGAATACGCTTTAGCATGAATCTATGTACCGAACTACAGGACTCTGAAGGGAATAGTTTTTGATATATGAAGTTTAACACAAAGGTCAATGCTGGTCACAGTGGTGAGATATATAGGCCTCGCTGCCCTAATTTTGACTGATGGCTGTAGTAATCCTCATGATATATAGCTCCGCAAGCAACATTCAGAGAAACTAAGCCACTGAACCGTGAGGTAGACACAAATGAATGAACCATGAAAAACTGATCAGTGACCTAATTTTCAACCACAGTTATAGTACTCCTCATGATAAAGATTTACTGAAAGTTGTACAACTGCAGGCAACAGTGTTTTACAAAATGAGCTAAACCCAAAAACTCAAGAGAAATTGTGCTTAATGCAGAGATAAACACAAATTACTGAACCATTAAATATAGGTCACAGTGACCTGGTTTCATAGTATTCTTTGTAAAACATTTGCATACAAAGTTATTTAAATTAATAACATAGTATCTGAGAAAATGACCTAAACACAGATCCTAAACCTCAGTGTTGACACCAGATGGATAGACATCATGAATCCACAAACCTGAATTGCTTTGCAATCTTGACTATACCAATTTACAAGCCAAGGAATAGACAAAGTTGGAAATAAGTTAAATTTTTTTCAACAGAGAACATTCAATCTGTATCTCATGTCTCTACTGAAGTGATTTCTTCAGTTGTAAGGCAACAGATAGATTTACTTATTCAACATAATACTGGCACTTCAAGCTTAAACAATTATTATTTGCATCACTTTCATGTGGATAAATCTCATCAGAATAAAAACACCAGCAGTATCCAGAATACTATCCCCAGTATGTGCCCATATATATTAGAAGAGACAGCTCCCTCTGTCCCTGTTGGATGTTCTCAATTCTTGAAGATGAATTCTATCTCTTATTATAACTGCATTTACTGGTAACCAGCCAAATTGGTAAGCCAATATCATAGGTTGGCAGCTCGTAAATTCTCTGCCACCCAATTGGTTAATCTGTGATATCATTCACGTAATATTGACATTATTCCAACAAGAGTTCCTTGAAGGGAGTGATGCCCTACTGGCTGAAGAGAATTTCCAGGAATTCAAGATTAAACTACTTCTTCCTTTAAACTGCTTAGTGTTGAAACCATCTCTGATATTCTTCTGTGATAACAAGATTTTCAAATTAGCTGCTGTGGTGAACATGCTGGATGTCAGCTTGGAATTAGGACCAACATGTCCCAATAAAAAGTCTTCTGGTGGAAAACCCATGTTAATATGACCTTCTGTTTTGGCAGACTAAAGACAACAAGATTTTCAAGATGGATACTATGGTAGCCATATTCGGTATCAGACTGACATCATTTATATTCAGTACCAACTAGACATCAAAAGAAGTCTTAAGGTGAAAGTCTAATGTTGATATGACCAGTCATCTAGGAGAAGTAGTGATAACAAGATTTTTAAGATGGCCATTGTGGCAGTCATATTAGAAGATGGATTGGCACCAATTTCATTAGGACCAACTAGACATCGTAAGAAGACTTTTAGTGAAAACCCCATGCCAATATGATGATTCCTTCTGATGAAAGTGAGAAAAGATTTTCAATATGGCCACTGTGGCAGGCATACTGTTGTCTGAATGGAACCATTAGGACCAACTAGACAGGATAAGAAGCTGTTTAGTACAATCCTCATGTTGATACAAACATCCATTGAGGAGATGTAAACACCATCACATTTCATTTATGACCAACTATACCTCATACAAAGTTTTCTGGTGAAAATCCTAAAGTAATATTACTTTTCATTCTGTAGGATTTGCAATATAAGGACTGTGAATATGGCACCATAGTGGCCGTACTGGACATCAGATTCTGATGTAAGATGGCCACTGTGGCAGGAAAAATTATCTGATCTGCACCATTTTCCGATCCAGATCTGTCTGTGCTCTATGCAATGGCAGATATGGGTTTGTGCAGATTGGGATTGGACTCGACTTAATAACAGATCTGTCTGTGCTCTATGCAATGGCAGATATGGGTCTGTGCAGATTGGGGTTGGACTCAACTTAATAACTAATCTGTCTGTGCTCTATGCAATGGCAGATATGGGTCTGTGCAGATTGGGGTTGGACTCAACTTAATAGCAGAGTATTCTTGTTGCAAGTTTTGATGGAAAAGGAGGTGTGTGCACATATTAAGGCATGTCAGTATATTATGTTGAATAGAGCATATAAATCAGCGTAAACCATTTTCACTTTGTAACCATTTCAAGCCACCATAAATACTCAAAGAAAAGTCTATGATAACTGAATAAAAACTACTTTGTTAAATTTACTTCCTACATACATACAGTGAAATAGTACATTTTAGGAAAAGCAAAATTTATTGCATGTATATTTTTAATATAATGAAATAAATATGTAGTTTTATCAGAGCAAAAACATTTGTAATTCAGCAAAAGTTGGATATACTAGTACGTCCTTACTTGTTGAATGTAAGAAATAAAGGCTGAAAACTTACCTTGGTGCAATTGAATCAAATTCATCAAAAAACAGTATGCATGGCTTGGCACTCTGTGCTCTGTAAAAGATAGAACTAATATCTGTCAGACTTTTGTAGCTGACTGATTTTACAAAAAATGTAATGCATTAAATTCTTCAAAAGTTATAAAATGAAGCAAAATAAAAATCCTTCAAAAGTCACTGACTGAAACATATTGTATGACTGACTTGTGGAACATGAGAAAGATGTGGGTAATACTATGCCGGTTGCCCAAAAATATGCATGGAGGAGGAGAAGATGGAGGAGAGGGGCTATATAAGCACAAAGTCCATTGATTAATTTCTGGTTTAGAAACACCATCACATGAATTCTCCTCACAGCTCATAATCTTGTACTTTATATTGTAGCCAGAATAATGTGTTTTGACACCTAGGTCATCTGAGACTTTTATCCATCATCTCTACAGATAGTACATGAAAGTCTTGAATGGGTACTCCTAGCACTCTTCTTGATGAAGAAAAGTGAAATCCCATTAGGAATGATCAAAAATGATCCAGCATAACTGGGGCAGATCAGATGAATTACATTGTGACATAACTGGTATATGATGACATCTGTTCACATGCTACATTATGTCATCAACTTTGTGTTTCATCACCTCAATGAAAGAATGTTAGGCACGCTTCCTTTTACATATACTGCAATACACAATCGCACATTCTGCACCAGAGATATGCAAGAGAAAGCAATTTTTTCTACTAAATTATTTTTCCCCTAGAATACTTACCTGATCACATTAACATTAGGAATATGTAAGCCCTACTACCTCCCAAATCCAGCCCTCCCAAAGACAAAATTCGTCTCTCTGTCCGTAATATGTAGACAAAGGGCAATAACTCTTGCCCCTTACCTTCTCTTGCCACCTACAGGTGGGACCTGTTTAAGCTGAGTGGAACATTGATGGTTGCATTGTGGGGAGGATGGGAGGGTTTTAAAGTAATGTGATCTGGTAAGTATTCTTGGAGAAACATAATTTACTTTCTTCTTCAAATATGCTCCCTGATCACATTAACGTTAGGAGAATAGGTAATAGGAAGAGGGAATGTTGGGGACCCACCCTCCTAATTGTGAGCCACACAACTGGAGGCAATGTGGCTTAAGTCTGGGAAGAAATAATGAGATCTTCTTACCACATACAATTTTGGGTGAATCCAGCAAAGAATGTGTTGAGTGCTTGTCCTGAGGTTGTGCTGGTGTCAAATCGGTCTGGTAGCTGCCTGTGCGACTGAGTTTATTAGATCCAGAGTTTGTTGCAGTGGAGCACGAGTCTTGGAAATAAACTCTAAATTGTTGACTGTGTATGCCAACCAATGGCCTGGATGATATCTTGGATATAGAGATCTGATGGTAAAAGCAAGGTTCTCATAAATAACTCTTATCTCATGAGCTGAGATCTTCATGCAGCAACTGTGTTCTAGTGATATGTCACAGTATATTGTGCATATTATGCACTTCAACCTCAATCAGAGGGCTTGAGGGTTATGTCCTTTTTCCCAGGTTTATCTGGGAGAAAGTGGTGCCTTTGAGTGCAACAAACTGGCTCAGACTGCTTCAGATAAAGTCTGAGCAAACATACCAGGTCTTGTTTGAAAGCCTCTTGGGTTGTGTCAATATAAGAGAGATGTCGTATGATAACGTAAATGCCTACTGACAGCAACCAATTCCTGGCAATGAAACTTGGTTGCATCATAAGGATGACCAAGCCATCTGATCAAAACTGATGTAGGCTCGGTTATCGGAGAGGACATGCAATTCACTAATCTGCAAGCTCAAACAAGAGCTATCATGAAACAAGTTTTGTGGGAAAGGCACTTCAGCAAGATCCTGGCTAAAGGCTCACATTTGTTTGAACTTAGGCAAGTCAGAATCCAGTTAAAATTCCACTTAGGAAAACAACATAAGGGATTTAGGTCTTATGAAGTCAAAGTTAGTCAACAGTCAGAGAGGTCTTTGTCATGACCAAAATCCTGCCCACCATAATGACATGATGCGCCCTTAATAGTAATTGGAGCCAACCTTTTCTATTCAAACAGGCAAAGAGAAGGTCAGCTGCTGGTCAGGACAGAGGAACTTAAAGGGATGATATTTTGACTTTATGTCAGTCCCTGAAAAAGCGTTGCATCCCTTTGCAACGCTTTAAAGTGGAGGACCTTGTAGTTTGTGCAATTCATTCTAAGATAGAAGGGTTCAGTTGTCTCTGCTGTAAGGATCTCTGGACAAGAACTAAGCGTGAGGGAGAAGATGGTCCAGGTTAGGATTGAATATGTAGGTTTCAGGATGTTTTTTGATAATTCAGCCGAGCCAGGATCTCTCTGGGTGGATCTATTACAAGATCATGAAGATCACTGAACCAGGATTTGTCCCAGTGTCGAGGGGCAATTCAAATAATTTTGTATTTCTGGTCCTTCAATTTCTGTATAATCTAATGAACTACGACTGTTAGCAGGGCAGGGTAGGCAAGGGATCACAGACCATCCAAACATTGAAAAGCATGAACGGATCAAACCTCAGGGTCCAGTACAGCAGGAAATGAAGGTGGACAGCTATTATTCCACCTGGTTGTAAAAAGATCAATCATCTGATGCCCTCAAGGCTGGCAAATCTGATGAAAAACCAATGGATGGAAGACCATTTTGTGTAAAGAATCTGTTCCTTCCTGGCAGATTTGGCCGAGACTGAGTCTACCAGGAATAAGTCTGATCTGGATGTCAATGTGCGAACCAATGATGGGATGCCCAGACCAGAATTAGAGTTGGGGTGATTTTGTACCACCCTATTTATGTCACCACCGCCAAGTTGTCTGACATGATGAGCTATATCTTGTATTGAAGATGGTCACTCCAAAATGAAAGGTTCTGATGACAGCTTTTATCTTCAAGAGATTGATGTGGAGATCTGCATCCTCTGGACCCCACTTGTCGATGACAGTGTTGAAGTCTGGTAACAGATGGGTTACTCAACCACAGATGCTTTTATTTTTACACACAGTCCCATTGGGGCGCATCCATTCCAGAGGTATTCCTGTCATCAGCCAAATTCAGTTGCATCACTGGTCCAGGAATGATACTATCTCACTCATTACCCTAATCCTGTAATTGAATGGCATGGAAGAATGATGTCCTAAGACAGTTAGGTCATCTGCAAAGGGTGCATTAAGAGGCAACGCAGCAGGATAAGATTCACTGCTGCATAGAACAATCTGAGGAGTTGCATAAACTCCCTGGTTGTGATCCATATTTTGTCGGAAATGGTTCTGCGAGAACGATGATTCAGATTACTTGAAGGAGATGTATCAGGTTGTAGTAAGTGAGAAAATTAATTCCCAGGCGATTTTATGAACTTCTGGAATGAACAAAGATTGGACTTCATAACTGATCAAAAAACCTATATCATGTAAAAGGGAGAAAAGACCATTCTTTCTTTTATGTGAATGGAACTGATCACATGTTTCTGATGGATGTTGACCAAATACACCACCATGGAAAAAGATGAAGTCATATGAATAGGGAATACAATAAAAAGGAGTAGTTCATGAAGGCCCGAGGACTTACCTTTAACTGGAGAGAGTGCAAAACTGATAACAACTTCCTCATTATTGAACCACAGGAATTTCCGTATGGATGGATGGACTGGAATATGAAATTATGCATCAGTCAGATTAAGAGACAGATGGCAAATTTGTTTGGACAGATGGAGAGGAGGGCTGTTCTTACTGTCTCCATCTTGAAGGACATTGACCATCCTAACTAGAAAAGACTTGGAGGAAAATCCTGGAAAATGCAGATTCTGAAAATTCTCTACAACTCACTTCTCGATGAGCGTCCAGATCTCTTGCAATATTGCAATAAAAGTGTGTCCCTTATCAAGTCTGACAATACTTCCGTCTGAAATGGAGAGAACAAACAGGGAGTGGGTTGGCAAATGAGAACCAGAGATCGTCTGGAACAATTGGGATTGCTTATTTGCTTGGTAGAAAGAGATTGATTTAATGCAAACAAGATTCAGGCACCTGTCAGATAGTTGTCTGTGGGAGTTCATGAAAATGAGTCAACACAAGAGGCATAGGAGCAGAGATCCAATGGGAGGTCCACAGGATCAGGGTGGGTTGTGCATTACCTGCATTGACTACATTCTGGGGGGCCCCGAGTGGCCGAGTGGTCTAAAGCGCTCTGCGTTACGGATCACTGCCATCTCACCTCTGTCTGCGTGGGTTCGAGTCTAGGATTCGGCGAATGTGGATATGTGAGAAAGCTTGCCAGTAGCTTCTTGTGGGTTGGTGGTTCTTTCTGGGGATTTCCCGGTTTCTTCCTCCACCATTAATACTGGCCACCATGTATAGCCTATCATGTGCTGAAAAATGGTGTTAAGCCCCACAACAACAACAACGACTACAATCTGGAAAAAAAATTCACCACAGACATGCAGGCCAACAATGAAGACGTGGCCACTATATTGTGAACAAGATTCAAAAGGATGTATAGAACGCCTTGTCAGATTAACTGTAGTGTAGTTTTATCTAATGCCGGGAGATCCGCGAAGGTGTCAAAATGGGTCTTACATAGTGAAATTGCAAAGAATGCTGGAAGTTGACTCTCAAAAGAAGTTTTGGAATTGCATGTGTCACTAATTTTAGCAGACAGAATCACCACTCTTTCTGTTTTAATTTTTTCACTCTGACTGTGGGGAAATATAGAAGGAAGGGCTGACTTCCCAGTCATCACAACCAAATGAGGCCTTGCCCTGTATGCCGGTGTAGAAGATGAGGGTGTGGCGGATATTCTGAGTCTGTCAACACCCCGTAAATTCCTCTACTGCCACCTTAAAGCTATACTCAGTCCACGCTATGGTGGGATTTGAATATGAACTATCATCAGGTTTATGCCCACACTCAGTGTGTGAGCTGACTTGGACAGGATCATGATAAATATCTGGATAGTACATTCCCAAACTCATATATGAGGTGAAGCCTTCATCTATAAGACTGTCATGGTACTGACAAAAGGGTAGGCCGTGAGCAAATGGCTAGCTGTATCAGCAGGATATAGTCAATGAATTGATATGGATGGCTTGTCAAAACATCCAGTATGAATGTTGGGTGTACAGACAGTAGTGCACATGGTTGTACTGCTGGAGTAATGGTTGTTGTTGTTGTTGTAGGGTTTAATGCCATTTTTCAGCACAAGATAGGCTATACATGGTGGCCAGTATAAATGGTGGAGGAAGAACCTGGGAAAACCCCGTTAAGAACCACCAACCCACGAGAAGCTACTGGCAAGCTTTCTCACATACCCACATTGGCCAAATCCGAGACTCAAACCCACGCAGACAGAGGTGAGATGGCAGTGATCCTTAACGGTGAGCGCTTTAGACCACTTGGCCACTCAGGGCCCCCTGGAGTAATCGTATGGCGAGGCGGACTGATGGGTCTATCAATCAGATCCCCAGCAATGTGAACATTCAATGGATCTACTTGAAGAGACATAGGATGATATGTAGCAGAAGCCATATGGTCAATTGAATAGCATGGATCTAGAAATGGTTGGCAGCTGAACCAGCATCAAATCTTAAGTGCAGCTAAACAGTATGGATCAAGATCCGGAAGGATGGATGGTATGGTTGTCTGCTAAGATGGTATCAAAACTGTGGTGCAGCTAGATTGAATGGCTCACTCAATTCAATGTAAACCCCATGAACCTGGACTTACTGGCCCGAAGGCTATGCTTGGATATGCAGGGCCACTTATGCCACCAGAGCTGACTAGAACTGGGTGGGAACTTCCCCAGAGTGTCTAAATTCTCACCTAAAACAGAAGACAGAATGACATAGAAATGGTCATTAATAAAAATAGTTTATAAAACCCCCATGCACCAGGACTTAAAGGCCCGAACACCAGTCTCAGACATGTGGGGGTACTTATGCCACCTGGTCAGATCACGAGTAAAACATAAACGGGCACCATTTGTAAGTGGCAAGGGAAGATAATGGGCAAGAGTTATTTTCCCTTGTCCATATAATATAGACAGAAAGAAGAATTTCATCTTTGGGAGGGCTGGATTCAGGAGGTAGTAGGTTTTATATTCCTAATGTTAATGTGATAGGGTCATGTATATGAAGAAGAAAGCTCACAGTAAATACAATCTAAATAAGTATTGTGAAGTACAGTTTCTTTCCAGACTGCATTTTACCACAAACTTCAGCAGTGGTGCTATCCTACCAGGAGGAGGTAACCCACTGCATCATGCATCACATGAGAGTCAAAAACTGCCTAATACAAAGTTCATGGTGTCCTCTGGGATCCAACTTTTTTTGTCAACATCCAAGCTATTATGCATATTAGGCAATAATTTTCACAACTCTAGCACTCTGTGGCAGGTTAGATTTACATATGTTCCACTCAAATGATAATGTTGCAAAGCTAAAATCAATTGCAATTTCACCATAAACAGTTTAAGTTGCATGAAAATGGAGTAAAACTGACATGAATATAAATAAAGTTTGCAAAATATTCTCTTTTACTCACCTGTTGAATAAATCTCTAATTGCCTGCTCACTTGCTCCAATATACTTGCTGAGCAGCTCTGGACCCTGCATTAATTAAGAGGACATTAGCTGATGACCATTTTAATCACATATCCATAAAGATTAACTTCTATTATTAATGATGCACAAAAAGTGAGAAAAAAAAACTCGATATAAAAAACTTACCTGTACACTGACATCGTGAATAGAAACATACCATGAAAATTAGAAACTAAGCCACAGCTTATATTATTCATAAGTGATTTTTTATTCATTATTTTTTTTAAAGATGGCTTATTTTCAGAGTTGGCATGTTTAGAGTAAGATGACTGGTAGAAAAAATGACTTCTGTGTATTGAAAGTTAATAAAGTATATTACAAGAAATAATTTTTAATTCCATACTTTGACATAAAATCACTGAAAAAAATATGGCACTATTCTGACATGATTTAAACCATTCCTTTTATCTATGAAGACACAAATTTTTCGTCTCTTTGCATTAACTTTGATAAGATATGCATTAAACATAATGTGGCAATTTCTGACAAGGCTAATTTTCAAAATGAAAATGTTGCAGGAATTGGATTTTTTATTTTCGAGGTGGGTTTATTTTTGGGCCTGACTTAAATTAACAAAAATGAAATTTTAGAAGATGAAAGTAAGAAACAAGACAGAACTGCAAGTATTTAAATTAAAAATAAACAAAAAGTACAAATTAGTGCCTTCCATGTAACATCTTGTAATTTGTATTAGAAATTATAATTATTTCTCTGAAATTTGAGAAAGAGATACAAACCAACAAACTTTGAAGGAATTAAAGAAACTTTTTATACTAGACTTGATGTTTGTGTTTTGCATATTTGCTTTACATTGTATATATTACAGAGAAAATATTGATTATGGAAACCTTACAAGATTAAGAATTTCTTTAATTTGATTTACATATTCAGAGGAACTAGTGCTTTATTTCACAAATATTCAAGCATTTATTCTGTTTATCACAGTTTCTTGGAAATATTTTGATGATATATAATGGCATTTTGTTTGACCCAGATTATGGGAAAATTGTGTATTCATGTTATAGGTATTGAAATTTCAGGCAGTTACAATTCTTTTGTGTCTTCTTGCTAGTCTTGCTGAACCAGTATCACAATACAAGCTCTTGTATGATACCATTCATTGGATGCAGATTCTTTATTTCCATCCCTATTGACAGAAATTCTCATTTGGATATTTAGACATTTCAATTAACTGAGTTTGGATTAAAGACTCTGCAGTGTAACTATCTGATCATTAAAAAGTTTAAATCATCTAGCCGACAGCTGAGTCAATCCGCTACAGTGTATTTGTTGAGCATGCATTTTGTTGGATCAAAAAATGAGCGTTTGTAGTGTGGAAAGGGAAAGTTGCATGAGCTGAGAGAGAGAGAGAGAGAGAGAGAGAGAGAGAGAGAGAGAGAGCTCCTGTGAGGAAAACATCCAAGAAAGAGATAGGTAAACAGAGAGGAAGTTTTTACCTTGATACTGATAAAGTTAAGGCCACATTCTTTTGCCACAGCCCCAGCCAAGAGAGTTTTTCCAGTTCCAGGTGCCCCATATAGCAGCAAACCAGATTGTAATCTTAGGGGACAATTGGCAAACAGCATGGGATACTATATAACACACAAGACGTCATATAATGAGACATAATAAATTTAAGGTTTTGATGACTGCAATTATTCAGATACTTCAAATTGTTTTTTTGGTTTACTTTACTGCACAACAACACAAACTGGTTATTCAGTGCACAGGCAATTGGAGTAAAGTGCATTGCCCAAAGACACACCATGGTAGCTAGCCCAGGCTGGTCTGGCGTTAAGATTCGAACCTGCACCGTTTCGGCCCTGAGTCTGGCAGACTAACTACCGTGGCTCTGTCTGCAAGATATAGCTACTCTTACAAGAGATCAAATTTATTTATCAGTGTAAATAATAAGCAACATACACTTTACTGGTCTAATCATTTTTTTACTAAAATTATTTTAATCATACATATACAATGTGACCTGAAACAAAAATAAATTTGTGCACATGCCAATCATTCGCAAATCATCAGTAACAGACAGTAAATCTTCAAGATTTAAACCCCTTAAGACCTTTTCTCAACCCCTTTTAAGACTTAATGCAAATGATAATCAAAGGAAAAATAAATTAAGGGAATCTTTATGTTGCTATTTTAAACACTTTTGCGATATCTTCTCAGACTCATTTGCATAAAGCGATGGCAAGGGATTTCCCCTTAACAGTGACAATCCATTGATTCCAAAGAATAATACGCCAATGGCACAGCGTTTAATATCATCATATCTTGGGAAATCTAAAATAAAAGTACCAGGCAGTTTTGGATACACCATGGGAACAATATTCATGAAATATATGGTTTATGCAAAGATCCACATTTAGACAACTGAAACCTACCCACAATCTACCATGTAGAATTTGTTTACTTCTCTACCTTTTGTAGTAATAAACTTGGGACTCTATGGACTCCCTGTTTAGTAATAAATTTGGGACTCTATGGACTCCCTATTTAGTAATAAACTTGGGACTCTATGGACTCCCTATGTAGTAATAAACCTGGGACTCTATGGACTCCCTATTTAGTAATTAACTTGGGACTCTATGGACTCCCTATGTAGTAATAAACTTGGGACTCTATGGACTCCCTATTTAGTAATAAACCTGGGACTCTATGAAGTTCCATTTTAGTAATAAAACTGGGACTCTATGGACTCCCTATTTAATTTTCATTTAGTGGAATGTTGAGAAAGGTATCACTGCAATTAGTCAATCTGCTGTTATTGCATCCAACTATAGTCCGTAAGAAAATCAATAATGTCTTTTCACTGATTTTTCCTGGAGAGAAACTAACCTGAATGTTGCTGGCATTCATTAGAAAGCAGCATTAAGTGCCTAACCAGAAAATGAAATGTTTTGAGTTTAGCCCCTTGTTTATTGCATAGAATGACAAAGCAAACAGGTGTGATTATTGCTGGTTCCAGAAAGGTCACATCTGCCAAAAAATTCCAGTGATTTCATTCACATGAAACAATTTCCAGAAAATGCAACATAATGAATGCAGGTATCTGGATATGTTGTGTCCAAGTTAATGCTTGACATAAGTAAGGTAGATTGGGTGTGTTTCAACCAATAGTTCATGGACTGAACAATTTATATTTTCAACCAATCATATTGTAAGTTATATTCATATTTAACTAATCAAATGGTGAGTTATGTTTTTATTTTCAACTAAATGAGTAGTAAGTTACATTCATATTTTATTTTCAACCAACCAAATGTTAAGTTACATTTTTAAAAGTAAATTTTCACCCAAATTACCTTGTAATTTACATTCATATCTGCATTACAAATGCACACAGAATCAATTCTGCAACAAGATTTATACTATCTTTATAATAGTTTGAAATGAGCTCCTCACCTTTGCTGGCCACTGCAGAGTCTGTACCAATGTTTTCTTTATATCTTTCAAGCCACCTATGTCATCCCAACCTAATTCCCCTGCCTGATGAAGTGGAACATTCCGCAATGATGCTGGAGTGAAACCACTGAAGGCTCTCTCAAAGTCATCTTGGGTAAGCTCCATTTTTCCATCAATTGCAGATGCTATCAAATAAAGAGGGAAGATCTTATGATTTGTAATCTTTGTCTACTTAAACTGTATACTTACAGTAGTAGTAGTAGTATAAGTGTAAACAGTACCATAAAAATTAATCTCATCTCATATCTAATTATCAGTATAGCAGTTTGACGCGTGAGTAATTACCAATAAGAGGACTAGATGATGGTAGTTTTTATAGATATGAGGTAAGAGATGTGCAGGTAGATTAATGGAAATATGTTAAGAAAGAAAGAAAGAAAGAAAGAAAGAAAGAAAGAAAGAAGGAAGAATGGAAGGAAGGAAGGAAGGAAAGAAGACAGACGGAAATGTAGTAGGTAAATAGATATTGTGAATTCATTTATTTTCAGGGCTTTTCCAAAACTTACTTGTTCATCAGTACTGGAAATTATTCTAAAAATGAGGCTGAGTCCTATTGTATGCATCCATGTGACAGAACAGAAGTCAAGCTTTTGGACAAATTGGGAGATTTTCAAAAGTTTGGTGAAGAGTTATGACTTCAAAAGAGGGAGGATTTTTAATGAGAATGGCAAATTTTTCATTGCAGCACACGTCTTTAACTTTCTTATCACAATGAGGACCCAAGGCTTGGGTAAACATGCAAGTAATTTTTGTTTGTTTGTATGAGAAGTTTTGTGTGACTTCAGAGTCAGGGAAAATTATTTTGACCATAAAATTGGCAAACAGGGTCTTGGAACATATATCTTTCTTCACATTTGATGCAGATTCCACAAACACAGCTTTCAGTGTGGCATATTTATTGCTGTGTTTAACATACTTTCACGAGATGGGGTTTCTGCCTAATGCTAAATGTCATTCATGCCACTGTAGCAGATTTTAAAATCAGCTTTACAGGAAGGGCTGGATGCATATTCATTTCCTTTGAACTTGATTCTAATGACTGAAATTGTTAACTGTTTTATGCTGACAGAGCTCTTTAGTAATCCAATTATAATCGATATAATATTGTTAATGCTCTCAGAACTACTTTTGATCACACACAGTAAAATCCTTGTCAAGAAACTTCAAACACTTAAGCTAACCAACTCTACTGAAAGAATCAAAGGGATGTTAGTTGTTTTATGTTGCTTGAAATTAGCAACTAAATTGTCTTGCTCAGCTTAAACCAGTTCACAGTCATGTGATTATAGTCACTGCTACTACTATAAATATACTACTCTGAAAGTAAGGTGTGAAAAAAGTGGAAAAAATTAAATTTTACAACAGTAATTTTGCATATATGGGAGATTTCAGTAAGTAATGGGAACACATCTCATCTTGGGAGGGGGGGAAATCTCTCTTGTCTGGGAGGTTCACATGTATGTGTATAGTTGGAACTGCTGTTGTTTACTTGACCTTAAAATCTGAATTCTGAAGCATCCACAAAAAATTCATGAAAATTTTTACCCCACAATAGTGAATTCACCGTGATGGATGGATGGATTAAATAGATAGACAGACATATGCATATGTAAATATATACATACATCTATGCATGCATACATATATACTGTGAATTGATCAGTTTTCATGGCTTGTTGTTGTCACTATTTTTTGTGGGGTATCAGTTTTCACGGCTTGTGTGGCTGTCACTATTTTTTGTGGGGTATCAGGTTTCATGGCTTGTTGTTGTCACTATTTTTTGTGGGGTATCTTTTTGTGTGGTTGCTGATAGCCATGAATCTGTAGACTCAGCAAATACTGATCCTTTTGTGGATCCTCTATTACCCCATCCTTTTGTGGATCCTCTATTACCCCATCCTTCTGTGGATTCTATATTACCCCATCCTTCTGTGGATTCTCTATTACCCCATCCTTCTGTGGATTCTATATTACCCCATCCTTCTGTGGATTCTCTATTACCCCATCCTTCTGTGGATTCTCTATTACCCCATCCTTATCCATGAATCATATATATGGAACTGTCATGAAAATGAAATCAATAAGAAACCAATTCACAGTATTAAGGTCATACTTCATACAAAAGACAGAGTAGACAAACACCCTATATATATCTAATGTTACCACAACCCAGTGCAAAAGATACATGGACCACAAAAAATGGTTACAACAAAGGTGGTTTAAATCAGGTCTAAAAGATGTCACTACACTAATTAAGTTCTTCACAGGTATGCTTCATTTATCTACATTTTTCATGAATGTTTGCTGGATCAGGTTTGATATATCAGTTCCAGGTCCTTCAAGAACTCTGCCAGCTTACACTAATGTTAGGTCATTTTAAATGAAAATTGCAAATAATAACTTTCCCCAAGGCCAGGAATTTTTTTAACATTTTCAGAAGTAAAGGTGGAATATCCTAATGATTTATACGTGTGTGTAAAAAGAGAGGAAGAGAGTGAAAGCTATGATAGTTGTTTAGTTGCTG
Source organism: Megalonaias nervosa (assembly GCA_016617855.1). Taxonomy (NCBI): domain Eukaryota; kingdom Metazoa; phylum Mollusca; class Bivalvia; order Unionida; family Unionidae; genus Megalonaias; species Megalonaias nervosa. Next base: position 19,473 of record JAECUM010007730.1, on the reverse strand, counting down.
TAAATCCATTTTAAAGTTAGGATAATGATTAGATATATCTGCCCTAAATGAACAGTGTCCTTTATGCTGTAGATACCTGAAAATCACAACCCCTATCATATATCATTACCACATGTAAAACGTATATTTCACGTTTGGTGAATTTCCATCCAGCAGTATAGGCGAAGCTGTAGTTACAGACAGATGGACTGATGAATGCATGGACAGATAGATAGAGCTATTTACAATATCCCCTTGCTAGAGTGTGGGGTTAATAAATCATGAACCATGAAATTTACATGATTTTCTTCTGCCCCTCAACCAGAATGCACAATTTCACTGGCCTAGATGTTCTTCAAGTGTTGTCCTGACTTAGGGGTGTTACGTATATCTGTATTGTATGCTTAACTTTTATCCATGATGGTAGTTTGTAGCTTATATCTTTACTTTTATCCATGATTGTGGGTTGTAGTTTAAGCTAATGGTCATTTGTAAACAAATGTTTTGATAGCCAGTGTTTTATCTACCCATGCATCATGCATCAAATACGCAGACTTTTCAGATTTGATGCACAAAAGTCGTCGACGGTACGTAAATTGATGCACCGCAATGTTATATTTTGCTGATTAACACAAAACAAAGGTTTGGTCTAAAAATCGTCGCTGGTACGTAAACTGATGCACACCAATGTTATGTTTTGCTGATTAACACAAAACAGAGGTTGCTCTAACTACTTTATTGGCTAGATTACAATTCTCCCAAACAGGGAAAACATGCGTACATCAGTTCTTACGCTGATGTTATCATATGACATAATACATAGGGTTACAAGTGAGTGTGGAGCCTGGAGCTGACCTTATGTGACCTGTAACTGTCACATCATTTGTAGCAACAGGATGTTAGAACCATATAATCACCACACACAAGAAAGAGGCGGAAATAAACACATGATTTTAAAGTGATTCTCATGAAAAAACTATGATTTTATGCGCATTCTGCTCACGCAACGAAGCAACAATTTCCATTCATCAATTGTATGCCTTACATTGTTCCAAGATACTGTCAGCGTTCGACTGAAAATGGTGTCCAAGGAAAACAAATTAAAATAGATCCGAAACAAACGAAATTATCATTTGGATCGCGTTTTTACAACCGACCGTCGATAACAGTACTGTTATCGAACCAGTGAAGCCTTCATCATCTAAAGATGTGGTACCGGTTACTCGTAAGATAAAATGTAATTTTGCGCAGCAATAGCTGAAAACATACAGCTGGCTACGTTTTCAAAATGTTAAGTTGAGTGAAGAATGTGACAGTGAAGACGCCTTTATATTTTGCCATATATGTGCATAGGCTAAAAAAAACCTCCATGGCCAAATGTGCAAAAAACAATAACTTTCAGAACGGTACACTGGCAAGGCATGCTGGGTTACCAGAACACAAACTGCTGATTGAAGGTCCACAGTACCAGGCAGATTTTAATGCAGTTTTACAAACAAGACATAGCAGTGAAAGTGCTACTTAAGTGTGTACATTGGCTGAGTGTAGAAGACTTCCCTTTGTTAAAATACAATCTCTTCTTAATTTAATGCACAACAGCTGAAGAAATTGATGCCATTGGTATTTTGAAGAATTCCGCCGTTCAGCATCACTTGGCTACTACCTGTTCAGAGGTACTGGAGAGCATGTCAAACGTTGTTGAGGACAGTCTTATACGTGACCTGCAAAATTCATCATTTGTGACAGCAATGGCAGATGAAAGCGCTGATATATCCAACAATAAACGCCTTGTCATATATGTTCAGATTATTTCTGATGACATGAAACCATCAACAAGATTTTTAACAAATATAGAATGTTCAGATGCTTCTGGCAAGGGAATTGCCTTATTGGCTTTAGTCACATTATATAACTAATATTTTTGTTGTGTGTTTGAATAATATAATTATTTTTTTAAAAACTACTGAAGACTGATCATTGGCTTGAATAAGACTCATTAGTTTCGATTTTGACTCACCATTTTTTGCCTTGATGAGTCAAATGACTTACATGAAGCCATTTGTAGATAAAACACTGGATAGCTAACTTTTCTCTATGGTTGTGGGTTGTTTTTAAGATAATATCTGCAAACATGACATAGCCTTTTGACCTTAGAAAGTCCTGGACACAAGATTATGACACATTTGTGGTCATCTTATTTTGTCTTAGGTTTTTATATAAGGTTCTGTTAAACAAAATTTTCATTCCTATTTTAACATCAGTCAAGTGGAATCACTTTTAGTTGTGTTCAGTAATAATTTAAAAGGAATTATTTAAATTATTCATTGACATTACTAAAGTGCTCTTTAATTTTTAGACTATACCACTGCATTGGGATTATTAAGGACTCATTCAAAGACATTCTGGATTATATCACTGTGATACACCAAAACTGTTAGTACATAAGCACATTCAAAACTGGAATTCATATGGAACACTCTTTACTTTTTGACTTTCTGACAGAACTTTCAGGATTATTTTAAATTTAATTCACAATACTGTAAGTTCCTCTTAAATTTTCTGATTTTACAAAATTAGTTATCTTTGCTTCTCTCTTAAGTTTAAGATCACAAAGTCACAACAGGAGCTATGAACTTGTGCTTGAGTTACATCCTCAAAAGGCTTAGTGAATATGGCACCAGATGTCATTTATGGAAAAGTGTGCCTTGTGTGAGAGTTCAATGTGATATGTACTTACATCTGCCCATGGTGAGAATATGACACCAGGTGTCATTTACGAAAAAGTGTGCCTTATGAGAGATTTCAATGCAGTATGTACTTACATCTGCCCATGGTGTCATTTATGGAAAAGTGTGCCTTATGAGAGAGTTCAATGCAACATGTACTTACATCTGCCCATGGTGAGAATATGAGCATGTACAGCTCTGTTGAGAAGGTTGAAAAAATCTCTGGCCACATAACCCTCTGTTTTATTGGCAATCTCCACGCAGTTGACAGAGTCCTCATTTATGGTCGTAAGTGTGCCCCGACCTTTAATCATGGCTTCTAGTATCTGTACCCTTTGTACCTGTAAAGATTACAAAATCTGCCAAACAACAGAACACAAAGTTAAACAGACCCCTATTGGACCTGGAATCACTAAGCAGGCTAGTAGTATTGTAAGAACACAATCTAGGTTAACTGTATTGCCCATTATTGAATATTAGATTCTAATAATATAAACCTATATTCTAAGTTTGATCAAAACTGGATCAGAAATAGAGCTTCCAGAGGGTGGCAATGACAGCCAAACAAATGCAAGATAACCTGATCAAAATGTATGAATCTTGCTCATTGCTGAATTGATCTTAGATTAAACACACATTCCATGTTTGATATAAATCAGATCAGAAATATAACAACTGTTGATAGAGAGATGATGCATGATGAAAACCTAGTCCCATCATTAATGGAATAAGCAAATTCAGCACCTTTATGTCACCTCCTAGCATAAGTATACTGACCTTTGACCTTAGCCTTAACAACAAAAGGGGGGGGGGCTGAGTGGATGAGTGGTCTAAAGCACTCACTGTCAAGGACCACTGCCGTCTCACCTCTGTCTGTGTGGGTTCAAGTCTTGGGCTTGGCCAATGTGTGTATGTGAGAAAGATTGCCAGTAACTTCTTGTGGGTCAGTGGTTCTTTCCGGGGTTTTTCCGGGTTCTTCCTCCACCACTGATACTGGCCGCCGTGTATAGCCTATCTTGTGCTGAAATATGGCATTAAACCCTACAACAACAACAACAAAGGAGCAACATACATTCTAACAGTGATAAATAACTGTAACTTTCGCAAAATGAGGGGAGATTTCAACTTGAGAAGTGGTGAACAATTTGCTCACATAAATATACCTCTACCACTCTTGCATTCTCCCTCCTCTGTGTTTAGGGGTACAGAATAGGCACACTGATAGATGCCTGTCTCATATTCTCCCTCCTGTGTGTTTAGGCATACAGTGTAGGCATGCTGATACATGACTGTCTCACATCCTCCCTCCTGTCTGTTTAGGGGTATGGAAAAAGCACACTGATACATGCCTGTCTCACATTCTCCCTCCTGTGTGTACAGGGGTACAGAAAAGGCACATTGATACATGCTTGTCTTGCATTCTCCCCCCTGTATGTTTAGGATCACAGAATAAGCATGCTGATTCATGTCTTAAGAGGTTTGTAATGGAGGGAACCTTTATACAATGGGATGTGTCCCGTCATGATCTTCCAGCTCGGAAGGACTTTGTAATTTAAGGAATTTTCTCTTTTTAACCATTATCTTTGTTTTGTATGACTTTTGGGAATACTGAGATTTAATGATCCAGTAAATTTTGTAACAAATTATGTTTTTCCAAGAATAATTACCTGATCTCATTAATGTAAGGAAATTATGCTCTTATACACCATCCAGCAATCTCCAAAAGAGGAAATTATTATCCTTCTTGTCTACATATATCATAAAAGGGAAGAAACACTTATCTATTACCTCCCCATACCACTAGGTGGATAATCGTCACCCAGATATTTACCAGTTTATGCTGAGCAATAACATCAATAAGTATGTTCATGTTTGTGGGGATATGTGAGAGGGTTTAATAATAAAGTGATCAGGTAAGCATTCTCAGAGAAATATAATTTTCCATGAAATTTATGTTTCCACTGAATATTTTCCCTGATGACATCAATTAAGGAGAATAGAAAAGAGGAGGTGGAAATGCATAAGCAGATCTGCCAACCCTGAAGAGACAATCTCAGTAAGACAATTGAATTTTTCCCATAAGTCTGACCAGTTTTCCATAAGGTGTAACAAAATATCATAAACTGCTATTGTAAAGCTGGAAAATGTATTTAAATGTTCGGTATTTGAAACATGCTGGAATGGTAAACATTATGTTCAACTGAAGAGTTTGTTAAGTACACACAGACCTTATTTACCACCAGTATAGCTGCACAAACTTCATTTCCAAACCCTATGCAGCTCAATGGCTTGTTGATATCTCTCAACCTGATGTAATTCTTGGACTTTTTTCCATTTCACATGACAATGGCAATTATATCTCCTGCCACGAGACATACTCAAACTGATATGAGATGTCCAATAAATGTAATTGTGTCCCTTCCTGCTTTTATTCACAAGAATCTGAATATTCCTTTTTATTCTTCTGTACTTATTATTAACAAATTTTAAGAGGCTTATTTTCCCTTTCATCTTCAACATGTATCGCTAGCTGGATGCCATTTAAAAAAAATTCTATATTCATTAGTTTGATCATGCAGATGCATTGCATGACAAAATATGTGCAGTTTAAAGCATCTGAGGTACCGCTGTAAAGTTAGTCTGGTTCCTGGACTAATTCTACTAATTCTAATATGAAACCCGGATCCAAGTCAAACATGGAGGAACCAATTATCCAGATTTTTAGGCAACAATCATTTTTCCATAGTTTTTGCTTTTATTCCATAAGTCCATATTTTAACATTCATTTTTGTAAAACTTATTGCAAAATTGTAAGGGTTGGCAGGTCTGCATAAGCATTCAAACCTCTACCATCAACATCCTTTGATGGGAGATTGTCTGAATTCCTTATAAGAAGGATAAACTGCTCTCTTAACGTCGATACAGCACAGTTTTTTGCTACATAATACATGACAACAATACTTTAATAAGCAGAAAAAAGTGACTTGACATTACTGAGTACAAAACTTGGGGCAAATCCAGTAAAAGTGCTAAACCCATGCCTGTAAACAGGTCTTCCTGACCTCAACTGGGTCTGGTGGTTGCTTGGGCCTCAGACATTGGATCCACCAGATTCAATTATTATTTCTGTGATGCTAGACCAGAGTAATGAAAACTTGAGAAAGACTGACTTTATATGCCAGTCAACTACTGTTATATCTCAGGTTGAAATGTTGCATTAAAACATGAGACATGACAAAATAAATCTAATCTCATGAGCTGAAATCCTCATCAGACATGTCTGATTCTGTGACAATTCAGGATACAATGAGCATCTGCTTTAACATACCAGAGAATGAGGATTTATATCCTCTTTTCCTGCCTTGACCAGAAGAATAACATGTATCGATGAATGACTCTTCACCATGCATTTTGTCCCCAAGTAGTGCCTGAGAGGGACTGTGTCTTGCATCACTGCTCCTCTTCATGTGTCACTGGAGATGGAGAGAATGGACAGCCACTTTTTGATTGCTCCCAGACAGCAACCAGTTCTTAGCTATGAAACCTGGTTCTGTTATTAGAACTATGGAGCTATCTGATCTGTTGTTGTTGTTGAAGGGTTAGCACCATTTTTCAGCACAAGATAGGCTACACATGGCGGCCAGTATAAATGGTGGAGAAAGAACCCAGAAAGACCCCGGAAAGGACAACCAACCCATGTCAAGCTATCTGATCAGAACAGGAGATTGTTCATGTCCACTGATAGAGTGTGTAGCTCACTCATTCTGCATGGAGAGGCTAGAGCTATCGGAAAGCATGTCTTGTAAGGATGCAGTTTCAAAAGAGGTTCTGGCTAAGGGCTCAAACTTATCTAAGCTATGCCAAAGTCAAAACCTACAAAATATTACATTTAAGAAAAAAGGTGAGTACTTTAGGTCTATTCTGGTCAATGCCAGCCAGCAGTTTGAAAGGTCCTTGTTGTGGCCTATTTTCACTCAACCAATATATCTGTGTCCTAAAATGCCATGACAGTAACAGGAGCTAACCATATCTATTTAATAGGCCAGAGAAAAAAGTTAGCCAGTGAAGACCAAATCATTCATTGGAACAATGCTGTTGTCTGCACCGGTCCCTGAAAACCCACCACTACACCTCATAAACCTTTCAAGTGGACAGTCTTCTTGCTCATGAAAACCCACCACTATGCCTCGTAAGACTCCTAAGTGGACAGTCTTCTTGCTCATGAGAGTCTCTTCACTAAATGGCCCTTCCTGACAGCGAACTGGCCAAAAACATTGAGTATTCTGGGAATGGGTCCAATCCAGACTCTTTTCTTGTGCTGGGAGCACCAGCATGGAAACACCCAGACCAGGACACATATGTCAGAAGTCAGATGATTTAGCTCCTACCCCAAATTTAAGGAGGTAAGTGACTACCACTGAATTGTCCAACATTACTAGGCTCACTTTCCCACATAGTTCATTTCTTCAATACTGAAAGATGTTCACTAAAGCCTTCATTTCTTAAAGGCTTCTATGAAGATTTCGTTCTCCTCTGGGCTTCAATTGCTGCTTACCATGGTGAAGTCAGGCAACAGTTGAGCCCTCCAGCCAAAAACATAATCTCCAGAGGAATTCCTGCCATAAACCACTGCTTGCCTTGTAATGGATGCAGGAATTATTTCATCGTGGTCAAGATCATAATATGCTGATCTTGATGACAGGAAAAGGGCCAACACTAAGCCAACAGTGCTATCTGCACATGGGCACATTTAAAGGAAGCCTAGAGGAATCAAATTCACTGTCATATTTAGTAAACTGAAGAGTTGCATAAACTCTTGCAGAAATCTGCTTCCTGTTTGAGATCAATAATGATCAATACTGAGAGACTGATAATCATTGCAATTCATATTTGAGGGAGATGGGTTAAAAATTCTGTACCAGATGGTTGAGAGAGGATAAGATCTGAAAAATTCACCCAATTCAACAAGAAGGCACAGGTGAGTGACATAAAGCTGTTCTTTTCCTGCAGCAAACCATAACATACCACGTATTTCTGATGGATGTCATCAAGGTACATCAAAGTCACTAATGATGTGGAGATCCTGAACATGGAGACAGCTGACTGTCTTTGTAAACACCCATGGAGATTGTGGACAAAAAGGCTGAGCTCAAAATTGGTGAATTGTTCCTTGGAAGGCAAATCAAAGGAACCTGTATGAAGCTGAATGGATAGGGACATCAAAGTATGCATCAGTCAAATTGCAACTGATCACAAACTCCTCCTTCTTGTTGGAAAGGCAAAGTGATCACTACATCTCCATCTTCAACTTTGGTGCTAATATGTTTCCATTGAGCCACCCCGAGATCTATCACTGGTCTGAATTTGTCAAAGCCATTGGCACAAGAAAAAAGCCTTGAATAAAACCCTGGAGAGTTTGGTTTGCAAACTCTCTTCACTGCCCACATGGAAAGTAAATAAGTGGTCTCCTTTGTTAAAATCTCCATACTCATGAGATCTGTTGGGATCTCTATAAATGAAGGGCAGTGTGAAAGTGAAGGGAACAGGATCAACAAAATCTGAAGTCACTCTGAGTGTACCTGGATTGCCATTTAGTTGTGTGAAAAAAGGACGATCCAAGCCTGACAAAAATGGAGAAGTCTAGCAATAACTGGGAGATTCTATGGGAGGTGGGGTTATTAAGCCATTGGTAGTTGTTGGGAGGCTTGGGGAAAAGAAATTAGTTTTTCTTTCCCCTTTACTAAATTGTCTTCTAAACAGTCTCTTGCTGTCTGAAACCAGGTTGTAGCCATGATTGCTTTTGTTCAGTCGGATACAGCTGCCTATCCCTTTGCCTCCAAATATTTTTCTGTTGTGGCAAAGAATGCTGACATCAAAAAAGGCAGAAGAGGGGGTAAGGAGAGCTGGAGGGGCACCTCCTACACTACCTGGTTTCTCACTTCCTTTGCAGAGCTATAAACTAACAGCAGCTAAATTTCAATGAGCATAAACCCAAAGAGTGATGAGGTTTCAGAGTTGACAAATGCAGAAACATGCCTTGTTTTATTAAATCAAAATTTGAAGCCATAACGGCATTAGCTACTAAATGATGTCCTGCTCTATTTATGAGTTTGGCTATGCAGGCCATAAATTCCCATGCATGCTTATTGGCCATTGTTTTGGCCAGGTTAAATATTGCCAGTGATGCCAAGTCCAGTATTGATGATGCTGCAATCATATTCTACACAAACTGTGAAGTTGCATTGAAAACTTGGCGACTTACTTTGTGGAACAGTGGAGTAGACATCTGTACTGCTACATTGTTCTTATTGACATTTGCAATGTCCTTGCTGTACATATTCATGTATTGTAGTACCAACATGCATGTTAAGATACCAATAAAAACTTTCTGAGTAAAGAAACCTTAGAATTAACAGAGTCCTGGATTTTGTCAGAGATGACCAGAAATTTTGCCAATTTTCATAGATTGCTTGAAGTGAAATGGTGAAATATTCATCCTCATCATGTACAGTGGCTTTACTTTATAATTCTGGCTCCTAGATGGAGATGGTGGACAGTCAAACAGTTCTAAATTCTATAAATTTCCCCCAATGTAACCTTAAAAGCTAAACCCTAATTCTGCCCTCTATTGTGGAATCAGAGTTAGGCAGCAGATCTAGGTTTTCCCCACATGCAATGTTGTGGTTGTCCTTGTCATGCAAAAACTTATCAGGTATGCATACTACACACCAAGCATGGAAGTAGTAGTACCATGGTTTCTGTGTGTAGGCCAGTATTTCTCACAAGGATGTGCAAATAATGTTGGGTCTGAGAGCTGTGCTGGATGCCATGCAATTGCCATTGCATGTTCCACTGGGCTGAAGGCCAGCTCAGTGGCTGGCTGGCCCGTGAATTGGATGGGCTTTTTACACCAGTCCTTATATAGTCCCAAGAAGAATGGGATGGATAGCCTGAATACAGTGTGGACTGGGGAGTGGTGGTGGGGATGGGGGTGGTGGTGGTAGTGGGGCAAAACCTTTATTTCTTGAATCAACCTCCTCATGTGCAACTCCAGGAACATATTAAAGTGGTGTATCATGGCCACATCTACTGCCACTAAGATGTCTGTCTCTAGCTGCGTCGATGTGAACTGACAAATAAAATGATTGTTCTCTATGACTGGGAACTTCTTGTGTTTTGAATATTTAGTTGCCATGGTGTTCTGAAAGACCATAACCAGCAAGTGCAGGACATAACCCAAAAATCTGAACAATAAACAACAGCACATGAATAAAATTCAACCATTGTTTCTAGTACAAAATATAGCTGCAAATATGGTGATTTACTGGATTAGAAAAAGTCCACAACTTCGAAAAATATGAAAAACATTCAGTGAAAATCACAAAGGTAACCAGTTCAGTGAGGAAACCTTAAAACACATTATGCCACATGCATTGATGGATCAAAACAAAGAATTTAAAAGATTCAAAGAGGGAATGTGGGATGATGCTGATCAAACTGCAGCAAAAGTTTAAACTGATATATTAATTGGTTGAAGGGTAGCCACCTAGCAGTACCAAGGGGAAGGTATAAAAATTTGTTCCTTTTGTATGTATGATAAATATTTACAGAATGACAACATTTTCATCTTTGAAGGATATACATTACAAAATATTCATCTTTCAAGGATATTCAAAAAAAATTTCATCTTTCCAGGAATGCTGGATTTTAGCAGAGCTTTCTCCTGTGGTTAATGCATTGGGAGGATGTATTTGACTGAGAAAATATATTCAGATGAAAGCAACAAAAGTGAACAACTCTTACAAAAATTGTGGCAGAAAAGTTATTGTTGGTATGAACATTTGTGGGTGATGACCATAATATTTACTACAGTTTCATGGCATGCCATCAAAAGCTGTGAGATTAGCTGTGCTCACAAGATTATGTTATGGACATACAATAATATAAGTATGAATGTTAGCAATGAACAATTATCCTAACTGCATAAATGAAGATCACTCCCCTTGTAAAATAACAGTAAATTCTGTCCATTCATAAAATGATGAAGCATGCATAATGAATTGTCATTAGGTATTAAAACTGTCAGGTAATGCTTATATTCAGTTGTTAAATTTTCATCTGATCAAACATAAAGTCACATATAGTATCCTTGGTTAATTTTTTTTTACAATTTATTAAAGACAAATTTTTCAAAATGAATCGTGTTTTCAGTGACTTGTGTTACAATCAGAAGAATCAGCTCACCTTGTTGGGTGGAGTAATCTCCACAACTTCCTGCACAAAGTGTGTTCCACGGGATGACACTATGATGGGATGTAAACTGGATCTTGACTGGCTGGTAGCAATAACTGCTATCTGACTCAAGTTTCTGATCTCCTTCCGCAACAAATCTTTTATGACTAAATCAAAAGAAATTTACTTAAGTAGGTAGTCTCACACAAACATGCATTTACACACACATGAATGCATGTACACACACACACACACGTCACTAGGGAATAGATTTCTTTTGAGAAACTGACATATCATGAATTTAAATCTCAAATGAATTTCTTCTGTCAGATGTAAGACACCTCCAAAAAGTCCAAAGAAATTATCTGCATATATAAAAACATTCAAATTTATAACCCTTTGATATTATACAATATGACAAATGGACCATTTTGATGCTTATGATACAGGTGCATGATCAGTTATAAGAAAAAAAACCCAGCCAATCTCAGGGATCTTAATACACTATAATCCATACCTGACTGCCAAGAACATGTAAAAATCTTAATACACTATAATCCATACCTGACTGCCAAGAACATGTAAAAATTATCTGGAGCAGATCACATATCTTTTAAAACATGAGGACATGCATACTAAATTTAAATGATGGGGCATGAAGTAAAATTGTACCCTATGACATACTGTTTGTACACCTCTCCCTTGATAACTCACACACAATGGGGTCCAAAAACCTAAACAACACTAAATGCAAGGGTGTGAGTTACCGAGGGACCTCTGAAAAATAAGAAGCTATGCCATCCCCACTGGACAAAGCCGGGAGGGGGGGAGGAGAAAATGGGCTTTTTAATGGCTGAATACTCATGTAATCACTTTGAAAATAATTTTTAACAACAAGTTTTTATAACAAAGTTCTTCGTTATTCAGTGTAAATTACATTTATATTTTCAAGATGCCCAACATCTGAAAGATTGTTAACATTATTCCAACTAGTGTCAACAACCTTCATGTGAACGTGAAAACATTTGTGTATTACATCACTGAATTTTGTTGTTGTTGATTAGTCTGGTTTCCTGCTTATTATGTTACAGCAGAGTTTGAAGCTGGAAGAATAAAAAGCTGGGAAGCTGACAACTTGCTGATACACCACATAATAAGATCCTTTTTCCCCCCCCCAAAACAAGCAACATTTATTTCGTGTAACAATCATCTACATTAAAACTCAATTTTTGTACTTTTCAGTTAGTAAAATATTGATGCCATGATTTCCTTGCTAGTAATAGTGAAATTTCTTCTCATCCTTGAGGATATCTCTAAGTGCCACTTCAGGATTTTCTGAAACTCACTTCTCCACAATGATCCATATCTGTGAAACAAAGCTCTTTATTTCATGAAGTATTCATTTTGCTTGGTTGCCTTGCCATCTTTGATCACATTTATGATCGAGTAGCTTTATTTAAGATAGTCCAATTATATTATGTACACAATAATATTTATAAGTGTTGGACTGATCAGTTTAAATGAATTCACCCAACATACGACCAGGACTGCTAGAACGCATGTAGGATTCACATGCATTTTAAGTTTTCTTTTATTCCACATCTGTTATTTGATAAAAAAAGATGCAATTGATGTTATAATACAAAGGAGCTCAGCTTTCAATTCAGTTCAACAATACAACAAATACTCAGCAAGTCAGATATCAAAACAATGTCTGCACTTAATTAGGTTCTCAGAGAAATGCTCATAGACATAGCTGTAGATTGACACAGTTTACGTTTGAATACAGAGGGCACACTGCATTTATGATCATTACACTTAAACCTAACTAAATGGTAGAACTAAATAGAAATTTCACTTGATATGAAAACTTATTTAATTTGTTTTTTTATTAAAATACTACCTCTAGTAGGTACAAGTGACATTTTCATTGATCAAAATGTCATTAAATATCGTTATTTATGGTACACTAAGAATGTCATTTGAAAAGAAAATGTAAAAAAAACATAATTATAGCTTCTTTTTAAAAGTTGAGAATTTTATAATGTTAATTAAAATTTCCAGGTCCTATATACTGTATTTGAAGATAAAATGAGCGATATATCAAACTTTCAGTTACTAATTGTGATTGTGATTTCCTTCAATTTCAACAGTTAGGAGTCAATTTTTGTGGGTAATCTGTACTTCAAAAACAAATGGGATCAACGCCTGACCCCATGTTATAAAAAGGTTTGCGAGCTATCATGGCATGAGTTATTGAGGAAGTGGCGTATTAGGTTACAGTATAAATGATTTTAACAATATACATGTATTAAACATTAACATGCATTACACAATATACTTGTATCGACACAATATACATATATTGATCAACATACATGTATTAACCATATAAATGTATCAACAAGACCTGATAATTACAGATATCTGGATTGCTTGTAAATGCACATCTTGGGAAAAAAATCATTCCACCAATTTTTGGCATGAGCCATCATAACTTGCCATAAATTATTTGATTTCTCTGCTGATTCCAATTTGTTAAGTTTAATATGCATGCCACAGAGTAATTCTGATGAATGAAACTGGTCTACTATCCCATCCGGCTCAGGGATATAGAATTGGCCTGATGTGCTATCATAAGATGCAACTAATGGAGGCAGTAGTCATGGTGACTCAGTGGTTGAAGTACCATACTTGCATCTGAAAGGGTGAAGGTTTGAATCCTACCAATGGACTAACTCAGGCTTGCTACTGTAGTGTGCCCTTGGGCATGGCACTTTACTCCACTTGCCTAGGCACTAAAAAACCTAATACTCCTACTTAATGATTTCAGAAACATGGTTCATAGGGCACATTTAATTTACCGGTAACCATATACATGTATTTTAAGGTTATTAATCCTTGTATTTCAAACCTGAATACTAAATATCCTAACCCTACTCCCCCCAATCATATTCATATTCCCGATCACCCTGAAAAAATTCAGATGTGTAATAATTCATCCCTGTTTGTTATCTGGAGAATACATGAAAAAATGCATTATGTTCCACCTTCTGCTATCCTTGCAGCATACAAGGCCTCTGCTGACATCTCAGACTCTGGACCAGATGGTGATCCCATGATGTGATCTAAATCATCCAACAGAATTACAGCTGGCTGTCTCCATGCAGCTTCATTAAACAGTAACTCCAGCATTTTCTGTATTGTGTCCACTTTCTTTCCTGAAATAAAACGATTTTAAGAAAAACTGAAAAATGTGTAAAAAAAAAATTAATCATCCAATTTGCAAATTATTTGATGTGTTGCAGGTAGGAGCCCAAGGGCAGGGGAAACTGTGTCCCCCACCCTCCACATTTGAAGGGTACACACCATTTACAAGAGACAAAGGAAATTTTAGCACATAATGCATGGACAGTGTTAAAACAAATGAGATATTATTTGCTTTGACAATTCTGCCAACTTAACTGTATCATCTGACACTTACATTATTGTAATAAACATTTTATTATGTGCTGAGATAACTTGTGAAAACATTAACATGTTTGAATAATCTAGTTCACCTGAAATGAGGTACACTATGGAATTTTCCATTCTGGATCATGCTCCCATTTAATTTTAGTGTTCACTCATTACAACAGGCATTTATTATAATTTCCATGCCTTCCTAATTAGGTTTTTTTCCAAATTAATAAATCAGTAACTGATAAATTGTGCAATAAATTTAGTCTCTCTTGCCATTAATTCAAACTTAAAATAACTTAAATCCTCCTTGCTGTAGGTGTGATTTTAACCTTGAAAATATGTTACACAGTCAAGCAGTCATACAAATTTTTTACATGGTAACTCAGATGACCACCAAAACCTGTTTTCATTGCCAGATACATTGTTTTAAAATGGATATTCATTTGTTACTGTACAGTTTTTACCACCTGTAGCAACTCCTAACCTTGCTAGTGCCAACACAGACATTGATGGACAACCAATAAGGAAAAGGTGTATGCATATTTCTCTATTTTATTTTCACAACAAAAACTCTGCACTGGGTCAAGATTTGGGGGACATAGGCCAAATAGTTATGGGAAACCCATGATCCTGTACCTAAGGTGCAACACTGATTTAGATATCGTTTTAGCAAAGTCTGCCAAAAAAAAATTCTTATTAAGTTTCTCATCTGCTACATCAATAAAAAAAATCAGAATTCTTATCTGTTCTGCCACTTCATGATCTCTATCCACAATTCTGCCTTAAGCATAACCTACTTTTAAAAGTAGGCCATTGTGTCCTACTTTTTGCAAGCAGTTAATAGTACTTTTCAAGATGAATGCACTCACAAAGTCCAATGACAATATATGAAACAATTTCACAACAAACATAGTGAATGGCACATTATATCCCCACTCTGTGTTTATTAGTCGTTATCTATGTAGGCACCAGTAGGGCATGGGTTAATCTGAAGATAAACTGACCAGGGAATCTCAATGACCTGAAGTTTGCTCAATATATGCAGTCTTGAGCTAAACATTCTGCGCTGAAGACATTATTTTCTTGTCAGACTTACCACAAACATGACCTCAAACCTTTAGACTCCAGAATCTATAGGTTTCTTTATAACCCTAAGTGCAAGTTATCCACAAGTTTGGTCAAGGAACTTACGCTGGAATAAAGGTTATTAACAATATAAATTTTTCTTTAAGCCACAATGACTTGGACTTTTGATCCCAGAGATCAATGGTCATTATTTTAAGTGCATGCCAACCAAAAAACAAGGCATATGGTCTAAAACTAAAGTTATTAAATAAAATCATATTTCTTCTTTGAGTCCTCAAAATCAATAGGCTTCATTCTTATCCAGCATATATGTCATACACAATCTCTAGTGAAGGTCCAAGGTTTGGTATTGAAACTTATGTGTAGAAACCATTTTTCTCTTATCAGTGATAGTGACCTTGCCCTTTTACCTTTTGACCCCAAAATCAACAGGTTTCTTCCTTACTCCAAGTGCAAGCCATCCACAAAATTTTGTCTAGGTCTGTGATGGCACCATATGGAAACCATTTTTCTTCTTTCAGTAACAATTACTTTGACTTTTGACGTTTTGACCCCAAAATTGATAGGCCACTTTTTCTTATCAAGAACTTAAAGAACTGACAGTGGGACTTTGGAGAATGTAGAACTGAAGTTTCATGAAGAAAAGAAGAAGACAGATCACTATCCATTCACACAGAGAGTGTCACATCACAAAATGTTCTACCATAAGGTGGGTATATACAAATGAAGCTAAATGAAAATTTCGTATCAATACCTCTGCAACAATGTAAACAGCAACTACCTTATTGGAACAGCGATTCTTATGTCTCACAAATGTTTTGTAGATCTGACAAAAACAAAAGTCAATTAACATTTTTGAAAATTCAGAAAATTAATTAGGCCCATGAAGGTCTGATATTTCAAGATTTGGTTCATTAGCTGACAGATACTGATACATCAACATATGTACACTGAATAAAGAATGCAGTGCACTTCAGAAAGATTATTTAGATAAAAACATCTTTTCTAACTTGGGAGTGTTGGATTTGTGAGGAAGTAGACAGGCTGGACAAGTCAGGCAGTGGAAGGGTTGGATTTGTGAGGAAGTGGGCAGGTTGGGTTTGTGAGGAAGTGGGAGGGTTGGATTTCTGAGGAAGTGGGCAGGTTGGATTTGTGAGGAAGTGGGCAATTTGGATCTATGAGGCAGTGGGAATGTTGGATTTTTGAGGAAGTGGGCAGGTTGGGTTTGTAAGGCAGTGGATGTACTCCTAACATATTATGATTGGGCAATCACAATCAGAGAAACATATTTTAATATATCAACTGGCTTCACATCAATGCAGCTATAAAAGCACTAGAATCAGTCTTGTGCCATGGAATGGGGAAGATTTTTCTTGACTGAATGGACACAGAAGAAACAAACCCTACTTAATTCGATCTCAGATAATCAATGAATGTGATCTGGAGGCCCTCCTAAATGATTAATATGGCCCATGGGTTGTTGGGGCAGGTTTTTCCCATTCTGTAGTAAAATGTTGAAGTCTTTCTCACAGTGAGATGTCAGGGAAGGGTGGCAAATACATGGCATCATATTCTGCATGAAGGCTAATGGGGGCAGGGAGAAGCTGTGTTGAAACTGGTCATAGTCTCCCTGTGCTTAATGTCACTGGCTCTTAGGAACTGGGTTCTCACCTAGGGAAAGGGTTTTGGGGAGTATTATCCCATCTGGCACACCTTAGAGGGTTCCTTCCTACTCTCTGGGATCCTTATGAAACGAGGGCTGGACCTGTGTGAGGTATGCAGCCTGTCTCCTGGCTTCCTCTGTGTGATCACCGAATAAGAGGTTGGATGATAACAACTGTGATCTGAGGATGGCCTTGAGATAGTCTTACTGCAGCACAGATATTGACAGAAATGCATCTCTTTCTGCAAGCTGAAGACCAAAAGAGAAGCAGCTATAACATTGATGAGTGAGTGTTGAGCTTCAGTGTTGAGTACAAAAGCCGGATGTGAAACTCTCAGGCATGTCTGCTGGTGGAAATCTCAAAGGCGGAATCAGGTTATGTTCAGACTTCTTATATAAAGCCATTAAGATCAAGCTAAGCATGAAGTCAAAACACTATGACACTGCAAACCAGTTGTTGCATGCTGTGAGAGAATTTCCAGTCAACATGCACAAAGAAAAACATCTGGACACTCCCAAACCCATATCCCTGACAATGGCTGCAACTTCAGTACAGAAAACTTTTATGTGTGTCTTGAAGAAGGCTGGGTTGAAGCTTGATGACAGCTGTTGTTACAGAAGGAAAGACCTGTTTTGATACTTTGGTTGTGAAGCTGCCATTCCATGCAGTGTAACACAGTAAATGTGGTGTAAGTCTGAAAGAAGTCTGGTCATACTTGGTTAATAAACTGACCTATACAGGAATTTTGTAAGATGCCACCAAGAGAGCAAACGGAGACAGACAGAACTCTTAGAGACAGCACCTGGAGGACCTCTTTAATGGACGAGTGGAAGGCTAAATCTTCTCTGGACATCATTTAATTGAGGACAGAAGACGGTCAATGAGAGCAGAATAGTTGAATGACAAGGAAGCCTCCTGCCAAGGTGTCAAATGGTTGAGTTAGTGAGCAGGTGGATGAAGATGATGAATGTGGCTAGAGATGTATTCATGCTGGGACATGGTGATTTCCAGGTATTCACTTTCAGTGACATCAAAAAAGGTCTGAGATAGGTACTAGATGTTTGGGCATGGGACTCTCTTCCACAAGTTAGAGACCCCGCATTTAATCCTGACCATTACTGCTCATCCATGTAATTGGAGAAAGCAAGAAAATAGCATATACATGTGAAATCAGACAAGCTTGCATCAAGCTGAGCTAACTGTGAAGTGGAAGATAAATATCAGAGAAAATTTCAGAAATGTAGTTAATGTACTAAGTATACAGGATCATATACTGAATGAATTTTACAAGAAAGGAAAGTGCTGCAATCAATTGTAAGTACTAGAGACCACAGAACAGGCAACTCAGATGGCACTGATTAGCTTATTCGATGATGAAGCTAAACTGACAAAGTGCAAAATATTTCTCCATAGTAAATTTAGTAAGAAAAAAGAATGCGCATACTTACCCGAGGAGAAAAAAAAAATGACTTATTTAAATGGAAAACATAATTTTATTGAATTATTCCATTAAATAATCAAGATCATTTATGACAAGTTGAATACTTTTGAAAATTTTAAAATTTCATATTTAACCAAATGTTATGTATATCTATATTTATTTTGTAACTCTAGGTACATGACTGTGTCTATATTATATGTAATTTTTGTTCATGACTATAAATTGTAATGATCATCTATAGAGAAGATATTAGATAGTTAATTTGTGTACACAGGTATAAAGTTCTATTTTAAGATATTAAGAGTGTAGATTGCATAGGATCTATATATAGTTTTTGACGTAGGTGTTTACAATCATTAATAATAAAACCTGTTGATACCGTTGGGGTAATTTCTCACTGGCTGGTGGGGTCAGGTGGGTTCTTAGAAGAATTTAATTATTTTCAATGGGATGGGTTGGGTCAGGTTGATTCTTTTATGATGTGGGATATTTGCAAAGAGTCATACAATAGTAGCAGCAAAATGTTTTCATCCTTTTGCTTGTATATTATAAGAACATGGAGCTGGACAATTTTAGTCAGTTTTATTTCATATGTTTTTGTTGTAACATCAATTTTCAGATGTATTTAATGTAGTGTTTAGATATTATTTGAGAGGAAAATCTGATAGATTATTCATTGGAACTTCTAAGTGCTCATTGGACTAAAATATTATTCTGGGACTGTTGTGAATTATTTAAACAAGTTCTGGACAATGTCATTTTGATACACAGGACTTGTGAATTATTTAAACAAGTTCTGGATAATGTCATTTTGATACACAGGACTGTTGTGAATTATTTAAACAAGTTCTGGATAATGTCATTTTGATACACAGGACTGTTG
>JAECUM010007729.1:0-70852 GCA_016617855.1 Megalonaias nervosa | reverse complement strand
CTACTCAACCGAAGACGACAGCCATTTCAATATGAGTACAAAGTGACCCCAAAGCCTAGTCATTATAAGGTGGTCCGAACACCAGGACCATCAGGGCCCGCCGCATAAAGTAGCAACAGTAACATTAACTAGAAACAACACTAGGGCCCCAAATAGACACATATAAGGTGGTCAGAAACCCTATGACCATCAGGCCCCGCTACACAAGGCGGCAAATAACAACAACACCACGCAGGTATTAGGTCCCAAAACTATATGTTAGGCCCCAAAAATAATATAGCATGGTATATAAGATCCCAAAATTAACAGCACATATAAGGTGGTCTAAGCCCAAGACCATCAGAGCCAGTCACACAATGTGACAAATAAAAACATATAAGAATACTAATGGCTGTCGTCTGAGGTACTCTCTCATCCTATCTACCCCAAAACAGCACAGAGTATTTTCCAAAATACAAGATAATATTTTTAGACCTTTTCGGCCAATTAATACTCAGACCTTCAAAATTCAAATTCGTGCAAGACGCAAATATTAGACCAACACCCTGGAGCCACAAGTGCCTTCCGGTGGACCTGCGCCTGCCTTTCCGCCCTACATCCGCCTTTTGCCTCGTCTCATATTGCTTCGGTTGACACCTGGTAATGCTGTAGGTCGGACTGCACACTAAATTTTTCTTGAGTGCGTGTTGGGTACTTTCCCCACACAATGTATGGCCCTTCATTCAGGCAGCATGGAACTTTTATTGTTCCGCTACCTGACGTCCAATTTATTAGCTCACTTTGACAGCATTAAAGCCTGGGGGATGAGGCTCGGATTCCTTCCCCAAGGATAATTTAACAGTCTGCTAGGCAGACATTAAGGAGTGGCGCATGCCCATTACGGGCGAATGCCACTTTAATTCTCTCTCTCTCTCTCTCTCTCTCTCTCTCTCTCTCTCTCTCTCTCTCTCTCTCCACATTACATTCATTCATTAGTCATACGGAGCAGCTAACAGAGCACGTAGTGATGGAATTCAACTCTGGACAACAAACAATGGCGTCAACATGGCTACCAGCTATAGCAGTAATTCCCGCTCCAGCCCTGAGGGCCATTAAGGCACTTGGAAAGAAACAAGTGACAAATTGGAGCTTGCGAGCTGGAGCGAAGAGAACAACGCTTCTCTTAAAATGGGATATCAGCACGGGAGTGGACTTAACTAACGAAGATCTGGGAGACTATGGACTTGTTAGAAAACGTAGCAAGAGGAACCGTACTGAGAGGAGGAAAGCGGCCCGAGCCAGGGAAGCCGACCACTCTTATATTCCAGCTAAAAACTTTAACAAGATACCGGGACCCCCAAAGTCGTTACAGGCACCCCGAAAGCTGATAACTTCAACATCTAGCCAGATTCGGCAGCATCACATGAAGGACATGGAAGCTCAAACGGACTTCACCACTTCAGAAATCACCTCAGCTACTGAACAAGAAGAGGATACAACGGAAACTGAGGAAACTACACTCGAAAAACAAGAATCGGATGAGGAAGTGGACGAAAAGGGTGCTAACACAGAGAACGAAGAGTCAAACGAGCTCATACAGCGCTACACCAAAATAGGAATAGAGGAGACCCTGCACAGCGAAAAAAAAGCCTACAGTTATGCCTCTGCAGTGAAATACGTGGCTTGGCGGACTCTGAACACCCCCTCCCCCCCCCCAGGCCACAGCAATGGCACTTTGGGCAGGGTATCCTCTCGGACTACTATTGCAAAGCGTTCCACAAGACCTTACTGGGCACCCTTATCAATACCGCGATCGAGCTAGGAAACCTGTATGGATTTGTGGCAATTCCATAAGGTAATTATGAAGAACCACGTACTGCGGCCAAAATGTGTAAAGAAGAGCTTCGCCGGAAAACCTTCTGGCTGCCGACTTAACAGCCCTTCTAAGGGTTCCTAAATTGCCAGATCATTACAGGGATTCTAATTTGGCTTAGAATCTCGATTCGATCAAACCACTATACCGGATCTGATCCTTTGAGAACCGTTAAAAATTACGATCTCATTCATAATATTGACTTAAAATTTCTTATTTAATGTCACCTAGACATTTTTATCCAAAAAAATTTTTAGGGACTTTTTATTATGTACGCTATTGTACTAGATAACATTCAATGGATAGGAGATAGGAAAAATTCTTAACTGATTAAGAATTAGGCAAATTGCAGAGGTGGCTAACACGCTATTGGTTTTATTTTTTTGTCCATTAGTATAACTGAACCGAATTTGAAATAAGTACAGACGGGCGTTTTGGAGCGTACACGACATCCATGGCTTTGCTTCGCACCGGCTGCTGAGACACTTTTCCTCCTTTTCCTTACTCGGACGCTTGTACATGGACGGAGATGTGGAACGTTTACACCCGTCTTAACTTTAGGTGTCCCGATGTGACGTCATAGTCGCCGACCAATCGCGACTCGCGTTACATACTGTTTTGGTTGACACCAGCCACTCCGATATAGATTTCGATCCGGTTTAAACTTGAGTGTGTGCTGGGACGATTCCCACTCAAGATAGCCTCAGACTGGATACCCATTCTAAATTTAACGTGTGTGTGTGTGCTGGGTCCAATTCCACTCATGAAAGCCTTCCATTCAGGTAGCATGGAACTTACTGTTCCGCTACCTGACGGCTAATTTAATAGCTCTCTTTGAGAGCATTAAAGCCTGGGGGATGAGGCTCTTATTCCTTCCCCCAGGAAAATTTAGCAGTCCGCTGTGCGGAAATTAACTCGTCGCACATGCCCGAAAGGGCGCACGCGACGTAAATCCAAATAGTCAGTCAGTCAGCCTCCACATTACTACTCCCACTCATTATTCAGTTTGGTAGAAGCAGACTGCAAGCATGAGTGCGTGTTGGGTTAATTTCCCACTCATGATAGCCTTACATTCAGGTAGCTTAGAACCTATAGTTCTGCGACCTGATTGCTAAATTTAACAGCACTCATTGAGTGCATGAACGCCTGGGGGATGTGGCTCTAATTCCTTCCCCCAGAAATAATTTATCATCCTGCTATGCAGGAATAAACCAGTGGTGTATGTACAATTGTACGAACACAACTTTAATTCAATATCGTCATCATCATTTTCTCCACATAATCATTCAGGCAAGAGACGTCGAGGGAGCAACATCGGAGCGCCGGCTGTTACATCGACAAGGGTGGAAGAGGGAGTGGGGAAAACATGCGGCACGTGCGGCTATGACTAAATATCAAGATAGAAGAAATAAGAAACGTAGCCATATGCAGATGTAGCTGCTCCGTGGTGACCCACCGACCAACCCGTCGAAACTACAAACTACAGCAGCTGGTGAACTAGTATGACAGTACGTCAGCGAGGACCATGCTGGTCAGGGATTGGGGTACCTTACAGGCTGGGACTAGCAGATAAAAGCTGGACGTGCAAGACAGCAGTCCCAGAGAAGGCGACCTCAAGTTTAAAGAGTATGCACAATGCAAAGTGTGCCCTAACAGGAATGCACGATGCACAGAGAGCAATTGCTCTAGACGAGAGGAAACCTGGAATTCAGTGCCGCCCAAATTCCGGAGACCTCCCGACACGGACTCAGTATTGAAAAGGCCGATAAACCATTCAAATTGCCTGAATGAGTTATACGGTTTTCTATTTGGCTCGAAAACCGTTTTTGATTATATCTCTATGTTGTAGCTCAAATTTTATCCTTTGTTACCACCATCAAAATTTTTTCTTTGTTTATTATGCGTGATACAAAATGCATGAGTCATTTTGACTTAGCTGATTGGGACATTTTAGGAATATTTATGTACACTCTGTACACTAAATTCCAACTTTGAATATAATTAATAATGAAATTAGTAACTTGTTTGATTTGGTTAATTACACAAGTGGCTTACACATTATTGGATTATTTGTATGTCCATTAGTACAACTGGACTGAATTTGAAAAATTAAGTACGGACTGGCGTTTTAGGGCTTGTGACGATATCCAGGTCGCGTTCGCGGCAGCTGCCGAGACCCTTTCCTCCTTTTCCTCGCTCGGGCACCCGTACATGACGGAGATGTGGAACGATTTCCACCCGTCTAAACACCAGGCATCCCGATGTGACGTCATAGTCGCGACCAATCGCGACTGACGTCTCATACTGCTTTGTTTGACACCTGAAACATCGGTAGGTTGGACTGCACACTACATTTTACTTGAGTGTGTTGGGTACATTCCCACTCTAGTAAAAGCCTCTGTGCGCTGGCTGGTGCTGTGACGGAGTGGCATGTGGGTGCATGATGAAACATGCTGCATGGGCGGACTGGAAACCCATACGTGGATGAAGAAAGATAATCCGGTAATACCTGCATGCCAACGAGTCTCCTCTTATACTGAGGAGTGTGCTGCTGTGGTTTAAAGTTAAGCACTTTACCCTTCAGTATTCAAGTCAATTCACCAGCTGACGTATTCAATCAGGTCATTTGGGACTTAGTTGACCCATGACCTGATGGCACAAATAGCAGCACTCGTTAAGTGCATTAACGCCTGGGGGATGAGGCTCTAATTCCTCCCCCCATGAATAATTAACAGCCTGCTTTGCAGGCATTAAACAGTGGCACATACACTGATGTGCGCACGACACTGTAATTTAAAGATCAAGATCTCTCTCGATCTCTCTCGATCTCTCTCTCTCTCTCTCCAGAATCATTCAGTCTGCAGCAAGAAGCAGGACATGCAATCAACAGTGGAGCTAGCGACGGAGATGATTCCTGCCCAAGCATTGAGTACACTAAGGGTACTCGGTCTCTTAGTTGCCACTGGTTGGAGCTTAAGAGCACATGCTAATAAAACAACTTTGCTCTTAATTTAGGACAATAAAGAAAATCAAGCGAGACAACGGCCAAGGAGACTGTAACAGATAACCGAGTTGGGATTTCGGATTTACAACAGAACACTTTCGATGGTGATACAAATACAATGTTTTTTGATGTATGACTTGAATGAGAAAAGAATATTGATTAATACGTGCGTGTGTAAGATCCAGATATTGGACAAATTAACATAATACGCACGAACCTAAAAATGCAACAAATATAAATACAAATGAATGACCTTTCACAGTACAAGGCCAAAGGTGAACAAATCACAGCAATTTCACACGATCAAAAGAATGACGATTTTACTCAATAGTAAAAATGATGTATTCACTCAACTAGTAAAAAATGAGATATTTTTTTTTTTAAACTCAAATAGTAAAATGATGAATTGATTGGACAGATATACAAAAATATCTTTACACTCCCAGAACAATGGGTATAACAAAACCCCAAAACTAGCCCACGGCTAAAAGATTACATGCATGGAGTAACACAAAAACACTCCGTCAAAATCACACTTGGCTACCAGTCACACCGGTCAATAAAGCAAGTATCATTATAGGTAGTCACCGACCACCATTCCATTCCTTGGTCGATCAAGCAATCAGCACCCACCAATCCGGTCAGCAACGCCCAATGATCTGCTACTCGACCAGCAACACTGTTTACTCAGCTCTACGGCTGCTTTGGTTAATTTCTATGGTTAGCTCTATAGCTGGTACCACGACGACTACGATCACCATGGATCACTCTGGTCAGCTCTAGAGCTGAAGATGTGCAAGTTCCTAAGATGACTGCTTACTGACAAGACGTTTCGTAATGTGAAGATGTCACCTTACGGTGAGTCATTTAAATACATACGATGTAGCCGTGCTAGATGTGAATCGGTTTTTCCCATCGAGAGCACTTCGCACGCTAGGCAGGGATGAACCGAACTCACTATTTCGAAATATTGTACAATATACATAAATCACCCTCGGGTATCGTTGTACACAAAAACGAAACCCGAGTACATGTATTTAATAAATAGAGGGATTTATACAATTCCGTGACAGAGACGTAGAGAGGGTAATATGCAGAAACAGCGGTAGCAACCTTTGCAGACCCAGTTGTCAAGCAGCCAATCTACTACTTCCAAAGGAGAAGTCAAACACCAGCAGTCGACCGAGCTAATTGTTACAACTTCAGGGGCCCAGCCAAAGGTCTTGACTGCCCAGGAAAATCCAGATACAACAACAACAACAACAACAACAGCAAAGGGAGACATTTGCTAGTATTGTTGCTCAAACTCCTAGAAGTAGGACTCCACCTGTAAGTAAAACACCTTCTCCTACTAAAATGCAGCAGGATTTTACCAACGTACTTAAACATGTAAAAGCACTCTTGAGTACCATTAAGCAACCGAGCACTACTGTCATGATGGAGGAAAAATCGGACGACAGTAATGAAGAGGAGACAGAAAGAGAGCAAGAGGAGGAAGACAACCCAGATACACAGAGGCTCCACGACCTTGGAATGCATGTGACCATAGGCGACACCAAGAAAGCAGGCAACTTAATAAACGCCGTCACGTACTTGGCACAGAGGTCTCTCTAGACAAGGAAACCTAGGCCCCAACAATGGATATTTGGAGACGTATCCTATATAGTTAATTATAAAGAAGCATATGAGCAACACCCGCTATCGACTCTAATTGAAGTCGCTGAGTACTTAACATGATTCCATGGGTTTGAGGCATTCCCGACTCAGCGGTTGAAGAAACTCGGATGGTTGAAGATATAGGTGAAGAAGAAAACAGCCGAAATACATTTAACCTGCTGCCATAAAAGCCCTTCTTATGACTACTTTCAAAATTGTCTCAATATTGTAGGGATTCCATTTTGGCTTGGAATCCCAATTCAATTAAACCACTACAATGATCTGATCCTTTGGTCACCGTTCAAAATTACAATCCCATACGTAATATTAATTCAAAACTTTTATTGTCGCTTAGACATTTTGTATTAAAAATCTTAGGGACTTTTATTATGTACACTATCGTACTAGATATTTTTTCGACGGTTAGGTGATAAGCACTTTACCCTTCAGTATTCAAGTCAATTCACCAGCTGGCGTATTCAATCAGGTTGTTTGGGACTTGGTTGACCCACGACCTGATGGCACAATTATCAGCACTCTCTGAGTGCATAAATGCCTGGGGGATGAGCCTCTAATTCCTTCCCTCATGAATAAGTAACAGCCTGCTTTGTATGCATTAAACAGTGGCACATGCACTGATGTGCGCACGCCACCTTAATTTAAAGATCTCTCTCTCTCTCTCTCTCTCTCTCTCTCTCTCTCCACGTAAGTCCGCAGCGAACAGAGCAGCAAGCAACTACAAAGCATAAATGGAGCTAGCGGCGGAAGTTATTCCCGCCCATACGTTGAGCGCACTAAGTGGCCTTGGCCTCTTAGTAGCCTCAGGTTGGAGTCTAAGAGCACAGGAAAGCGAATAACCTTGCTCTTAATATTGGAAAATAACGACGAAGAAAGAAACAAAGAACTCAGGAGTCGCAAGAGGGGAAATACGCAGCAACCGAGGGAGCATAGGCAGACCCTGTTTACATGCGATCCAACTACTTCGACCCAAGGACAAAACAACCGCCAACAGCCGACCGAGCCAACTACTACCGCCACTACTATTACAGGGGACCGCCTTGAAGTATCGACTGCCCAAGCAAAGTCAGACCACGCTCTGACACAGGTACAACAGCAACAACAACCGCAAAAAAGAGAAATTTGCCATTGTTGTTGCTAAATCGCCTACTAGTAGGACACCACCTGCAAGCACCACATCAACGCCTACTAGAATGCAGCAGGTTAGTAATGACCAAGTATTCGCCGATATTCAACGGCTTCTTAACCAAGCACAGAAAGCGAGTACTCCGGTCACAGTGGAAAAATCTGGAAAATCTGGTGGCGGGGTAAAAAGGCCACGAAAAGGAAACCTAAACGAGTCGAGGCTGAGGAGGACAGTGACCCGGATATTGCGAGGCTGCACACTTTTGGGATACATGAGACCGCAATGGACCCACATATAGCAAAGGACTTCGTCAAAGCAGTCACCTATGTAGCGTGGGAATCCCTCAGGACCAGGAGACCTTCAGCCCAGCAATGGCAATTTGGGAAAAGTACCATCCACAAATGCTATAAAGAAGCATTTAAACAACACCCGATATCAACCTTAATAGACGCCGCCGAGTTCTTAAAAATTCTACATGGGTTCGATGCATTCCCGGCTCGGCGGTATAGAGAAAACCGGACGGCTGAGGAGATATGAGCAGAAGATACCCACCGGCATACCTTTAAACTTGCAGCATAAAACAGCCCTTTTAGGGCTAATTACCAAATTGCCTCTTACCAGGGATTCCAATTTTACTTGGAATCGCAATTCGACCAAACCACTTACCTGATCTGATCCTTTGATTACCGTTCAAAATTACAATCTCGTACCTAATATTGACACAAAAATATTGATTGTCGCTTAGACAACTTTATCAAAAAAAATTTTAGGGACATTTTATTACACTATCGTACTAGATAATATTCGATGGCTAGGAGATAGGAAAATTTATCAACTATTTGAGAATTTGGCTAATTGCACAGGTGGTTAACACGCTACTGGTTTTATTTTTTGTTCATTAGTATAACTGGACTGAATTTGAACTATTAAGTACGGACTGGCGTTTAAGAGCACTTTCGCGTTCGCGCCTTCTGCCGGGTTCCTTTGTTCCTTTTCCTCACTCGGACACCGTACCAGACGGAGATGTGAAACAATTTCCACCCGTCTAAACATCAGGTGTCCCGATGTGACGTCATAGTCGCGAGCAATCGCGACTGACGTCTCTTACTGCTTTGGTTGACACCTGTTACCGCTGTAGGTTGGACTGCACACTTAAATTTACTTGAGTGCGTGTTGGGTCTATTCCCACTCATGAAAGCCTATCATTCAGGTAGTTTGGAACTTATTGTTCCGCTACCTGACGGCTAAATTAACAGCACTCTTTGAGTGCATTAACGCCTTGGGGATGTGGCTCTCATTCCATCGCCCCAGGAATAATTAACAGCCTGCGGTGCAGGCATTAAATAGTGGCACATGCACTGATGTGCGCACGCCACTTTAATTTAAAGACCTCTCTCTCTCTTCTCCTCTCATTCCAAGCACGGCTTTCGAAACACACAGACGAGCAAGTTGTAGCGTGGCGCTGTCTGGGACGAATCGTTTATCCAGCAAATCCACCATCGAAACAACTAAAGGGAACATGAACAAGAATATCATCAAACTACAGAGATCCAAACAATAGCAGCCGCATATCCGCCATCACACAAACGAACAAAGGAACACTCCATTATGATTATCACAAAGAAAACAGTAATAAGGTAGGAAGTATTTATTAAGCCTGCTGGCATTTACGCTCTGTGCTGTTTTTCAATAGACTTCTATTACCTTTATTACTAATATCCCCCCCCCCCTTTTTAAAATTAGACATTCTAATTTCTTTATTCTAAAACTAACACTACTTATATTTTGGAGCCATTT
Organism: Megalonaias nervosa; assembly: GCA_016617855.1. Taxonomy (NCBI): domain Eukaryota; kingdom Metazoa; phylum Mollusca; class Bivalvia; order Unionida; family Unionidae; genus Megalonaias; species Megalonaias nervosa. The sequence goes on along the minus strand of JAECUM010007729.1, from coordinate 61,399 downwards.
TCCTTAAACAGGTGCTAGGTCTCATACTAGCTCATACCTGGACCGAGTCCTTACAAATTCTGAAGCACTAGAAAATCCTTGTGAGATTCTCGGTTATGGGAAAATAAATTAACGCCAAATCCTTTGTCCCTTACCTAATTAACAACAGCCCCCTTCTTTTTATTAACTCAGTATATATCTAAGATTAAAGAATAAAATTATTAGAAAAGTAAACTAGCTAAAACCCCAGAAACTTAAAAGCACAAACTCCAAAATGTCTAAACAATGGACCGCTAACAAAATGGCGCTTAACGCTAGAAAGAATACCGTTAGGAAACTCAACATCCTCAAAAAAATGACCACTAGCAACCAATCAACACATTTCCCGGTTGAACATTAGTAATTCGCCATTACTAATGGGACAATTGGACACCGCAAATCCAACAGTCAAACCAATAAACCAAAAAATCCTCAACTGCACAGCTAACACCCCAACTAATTCGATACATGCAGCAATGGATGAATTAAGTGCAGAATCACCAATATTCTTCAAAGACCCCAACAAGACCTATGAGTACGAGGAGCTTGATGACAACTATTTAATCATTCAATGTAACACTTTGAGTAAGGTAGAGAAATACCTACAAATTGAGAGCATGGGACACATCAAAATAAAGGTAGAGAGGCACAACAAAATCCAAAGGAGAATAAATAAACTAACCTCTCAAAACCCAATCCCTACAAAACCGTTAATCGAACCTAAAAGCAAAACTAGTCATGATCCCACCAAACCTCCACAATTTTAAAGCAGTGCTTACACTGAAAGGGCACAACAAGGATATGGACAACCAAACACTCACAAGAAAACTTAAATGGTCTGCTAGTATGCTCACACAACTTTCGTTTATGTGATAAATTTAATCTTCTAGATGTGATTTTTAAAGGTATTATGTCAAATGCCTCATCATTAATGAAAATAATGACCACAAAACATCGATTTTTTATCGTACAAGAAAAACGCTCCTCGCCGATTTCGCGCTCGGCAATTTCCGTAAGACAAAGCGGAAGTGACGTGCTGTAGGGAACTGTGGATTTCTACTTTCGTTGTTAGTTGCATTCAGGAGATCGTACCGTGCATTATCCGACCAGTGACATGCGAGATAGTCTGCAGTGACCATTTGAGAGACGACGATTTCGATACCGTCTATGAAATTAAAGAGTCACTTGGTATTACAACCATCAGAAGACTCCTGCCAAATGCAGTACCAAGCGTGTTTTCTCGCCAGATAACCGAGTCCGTGAATACCAGATCAACAAAAACGAAGGGTTACGGCATTGCTAACAACATGTAGACCGAGAGAAGCTTTACAGAAGTGAGAGCTGGCGAGGGTAAAATATTTATACAACTTTATCTTGCTATATTATTGGTTGTCTGCCCCTACCCCTCGCCACAAATATACCGAGCAAATGAACGATCACTGGGAGAGGGCGATTTTTGTGGGAGGGTGTTTGCAAACCATAATAGCCCAACCCCTACCCCCAAAATGAACCCTGCTTTACCATGATGAGCGTGTGTGTATGTGTGACCCTTGGATTTTAGTTTTGCCCACTCCCCCATTATTATTCCTCCCCTCCGAAAAAATTAATATGCATGCTCGTGCTTATTTCATGCCTGTTCAATAATAATAATAATAATGACAAAACAAGTTTTCTGCTAAAGCCAAAATGTTGTGAGTACTTGATGTATTGATTGTGTTTAATTGTAAAGGCTAATTACCCTTCGTGTTGAGGCACTGGGAGTAAATTACCTTGTTTGCCAGAATATACACAACTGTGTCAATGGATGACGGTCTAGGTCAGAGACAAACCCACAACCCATTGCTCGTGAGTGTGAATACTAATGTCCGTTCAATGTGGAGAGTATAGTATTATTCACAATATGTACAGAACCATAGGTAAAAGGAATTTTTAAAATACTTTAATGCTGTCGGTGTATAGATTTCACCTTTTAATGCTGCTCTCTCTCTCTCTCTCTCTCTCTCTCTATATATATATATATATATATGTACTAAATGAGAATTTTGAGAACCAGCAACCGGAAGATAATGTACTAGAGAGAACCGAAGACAGTAGATGGTGTGACATATCCTGTGGTGCATTTTGATGGCACATTGAACTTCACATTCATTCCCTGTTCACATGGTTTGTATAGCTTCATGGTTTATATGGATTCCTAAGGCCTCACAAATTGTATCAGCATACGAGTCAATAATTAAGTTATGTAATTTTTTTATTGTGGAAAAACTACAATGTATTGGTAATATGTCAAACTTTATGATCAACCCTTAGTTTAAAAGTAAGCAAAAAGATTTGGTGCATTTGTCAATTATTATTCAGACATACAAACGACTTCATGTGTGACTGCCATATCTACTGCAAAGGCATGAAACACATTTTTCATGCTCTTATTACAAGGACTAGATAACACCATCATGCAGTATTGCTGTTCAATGTCAGACAGATAGGATAGTTAAGAAAAAACAAACAAGCAAACGACACATATAACATTGTATTAACTAAGCTCAGTATGATTATGTAAGCATTTGACTCGGTAGACCAAGCACTTGTGAACTTGTTATTATTTAACAATGATACACTTTAATTGATACATATATTCATGAAAAATCCTCATCTGTGTGAAAACCACGATGATCAGAATACATGTCTAAAATTTCACCTACCACACAGGTTGTGAAGTTAATGTCCAGCAAGTAAGGAGAAGGAACAAAGGCATCGCAAACTTTCATGTACTTGTCAGCATTCATACATGACACGCATGCAAGAAAATGAGCTTACTTTTCAATGTTACCTGTGCATAAGTCTATTTTTAAGATGTTGGTAAACTTAAGCTGTGTACAGATGATGTCACATTTCGAGAAACAGAAGTTAATTTTGCTCAATACATTTTTTTATTCTCTTTTCTTCAGATCAATGAAGTGAAGAGTAGTTATGACATGGAGAAAGAGGGACTTTCTAGAGCAATAAAAAACTGCAGAACCACAGTGTGGAGGTGGACACTATTATTACAGACAGGCATGTTCAGACCAGAAATGGATCAGAGAGAATATGAGAGCCACGCACTAGTATGATGTGTGACATGTAGCCAAGGGTATGTAGATATTGCAATTTTTACTACACTGAATGATACCATTTGATAAAACCCGTATACAAGCACATATAGTAATATAACAGTTCTATGTTTAAAGTTATATTAAAGTTGGACAGTGAACATATCACTAGGAATAAAGTCAGCCTCCTCCTCCCCGGCCCTGTACATACACACACAGAAGGGAGAAACTAACTAAAGCAAAGCAACTCGAACTTGAAGATTTTAATCAAAACAAAGCTAACACAGAGTCGTATTTGTAACATATTCAAAATCATATATTGCAACAAAAATTATTATTATTATTATTATTATTATTATTCATTCATTAAACTATGATTTATATGTATGTTAAATTGAATACTAATTAAGTCTTGTTTCCAGTTCCATTAATTCTCTTTGATAAATTGTCAGCATGAATATAGGAAGTGGATGACATGTTTCAGTTTCTTGAATTCCTGGGATAACAATTTATTTTTTCAGACTATGTTGAAGAATTGATAGGAGTGCTGGAGGAAGTGGTCAGGAAGCCATAGTCAGTTGATAGACAGTTACTGCCACCTCTATGCAGCCATGTATCTAGTATGACTGTAAATAGAATATACAGCAAAATTTTAAACTTGAATAAAGTTATGTTATTTGATGTATCCCGGTTTTCTGTTATTTATTTCATGTTTTCAAAGTCAATGCCTTTAGCATAGAATTAGATTTTACTACAGCCAGTGTTAGGAAGTTAAATGAATCAAATGTGAACATGAACAGACAGCAATATGTTTTTAATGTCATAGTATAGAATCTGTTCAAGAAATGAAATTACAGAGGATTAACGAATTTATCTTAAGAATTTCCAAGATAATGGACAAATAATTTTAGCACGATCTATTATCAAAATGAATGGTTTTGGTAAGAATTCCACACTCAAGTAAAGTTATTGATCTGATGCATTTTGCTAATAAAGGAAGGATTTATGAAAAGGAATTTTAAGCATAATTTTCACGTGCGTATAAAGCAATCACTTGTTCCAAAATTGACCTTGATAGTGTAATCATAACTACTGTAAGAATATTTTGCCTACAAGTGTTCATGTACTCGGACAGGATTTCTTTGCAATTTCCATATTGCTGAGCGTAGGCACAGTATGCTGCTTCCAGGACATATTCATCGAAGCAAACTGTATAAAATCTTGGATGATCAATGATACAATCCACCTTGACCTCCTCAGTCTTATTCAAAATCATAATCTCTTTACAGCATCTACACTACTCGACTATTTCTTTACTGCTGCAATTTCCACAGGTACACCGATATAATGGTAAATACATTCCATCATTCATTTTTGTGTTAGATAGCAAACTTGTGGGTAAAATTTATGAGAAGTTTTTGCATGTTAAAGTATTATATATATATATATATATATATATATATATATATATATATATATATGATGCATGGTTAGACTTTTTTTCTTCCTTTTGTACCACAATAACATAATAATCAGCAATGTATTATTATTATTATTACTACGTATTATTATTATTCTCAAAATTTGATTCTCCATAAATCGGTATACTTCCGTTGCCACTAGTATTATACACCTAGACCCACAGAAAAAATAAATGCTTGCTGAACATCTGGATCCACCAGGTCTATGATTACTTTTTCTTTTTAATAAAATTCTTCAATTTTACTATCTGTGGAGGGTAGTAAACAAGCACACCCAAAGTACATTCGGGGTCTGTATTTCATCACGGTTTAAAAGAACAGTCTGAGTCTTAAGTGTTTAACTTTTAACATCACTAGTTACTGTTGAACCACGCCCACATGGCAATCTGCTCTGAAGACATCCAAGTTTCGCCCAAATTCGTGCTCTTCTCTTTTCATTATGAAATTGAAATAACATTAACGAAAGAATTATAATAATAATTGCCATAATGATAATAGTAATTACCAGAATAAATAGCCCAAGCGCTACTCAGCCTCATTATGCCCTCTGTCCTCTTTAGGGTCCTCGTCCACGTTCTCGTCTTGTTCGGACTTAAATTGGTACTGTCTAACATTAGCGAGCAGAATTTTCTTAAGATTCATTACGTTCGCCATCTTCTAGGAAAACACCTATCTCACACGACGAAAATGAGCATGACAAATTTGCTGCAAATTCACTTGATTCATCACTAAATTCAGCCATCATCACCACATACGCTAAACTTGAGGGACATCCCGACAGTACGTCACTTCCGGAAACTCCTATTATCACGGAAGTATGCAAATATTTCCTGAGCGTTTTCCGTAAAACCTCGATAAATGCACACATTATCTCTGTGAGTTAAAATATGCATTTTTAATGCACATTTCTGAGTTATTTAGCGAAAATGAACATTATGAAATATAGTGTGTATTACGCTCTAGTAGACCTTTAAACATCTCTTTAAAGACTTAGGAACCAAGGAGTCAGATTTAAATACTGAAATCACCATATATAAATAGGAATTAGCTTTAGGGTCGAGGAAAGAAACATCTCCCGGAAAAGATCAAATTGGCTATGTCATATATAAAAACCTCCCTGATAATATTGCAACAATTATTATAAAATTGCTTAACAAAATCTGGAATAGCGGGAAACTATTTGATAGTTGGAAACAAGCCATTGTCGAACCGATCCGTAACCCGACAAAGACCCTAACAATATAAACTCGTACCGACCCATCTCTCTCACTAACATCTGTAAACTCATGGAAACAATATTGTCCAACAGATTAAAACACCATCTTGAAAGTAACAACTGTTACGTGTAGGCTCGTACAATAATAACAAGAGAAAAGAGTGAAGACAACAAGCTTTGTATATTTTAACAAAATTATTTATTTCCCTAGAAAACAATGTAAAAATTGGAAATAGTACTTACGGTTTGTGAATATAATCCAAAATTTAATCCTAAGAATGAAAAATACAAGTCCTATCACTAAATAGTTCTATTAGAATCCAAGTTTGAATCTCGAAGACATACAAATATGGAAGGCGATGACGTCAGATGTGGTCCTTGTACAAAATAGCAACAATTCCTCAATTAAATCACAGTTTATGTTTCCGAATAATTCCAGAATAAATTTCCACTGAATTTCTTTCTCCCAGAATTTATAAAACAGTACACTCGTTTGGTTTTCTAGAGAATAAATTATTAAAGTGCAAAAACAAATGAAATTCAAAAACAATCTGGTTTCAACAACTCACTGGCGAGCGCTCAGAAAGGGTTATATATTCACCCTAATTATCATCCCGTTCTCGCGAGACAGACTACGAGGTCTCCTAACACTTGAAACACGCAATAAGAAAAATGCAATTCGTCACGTAGGAAGAACCCCTATCTACTATCACTCTGAAACAAATCTAAAAATGAAACATTGTTTATCCAGACTAGACGAAATGACCTTGGCAATAGCCAATCGTTTTCGCGTAGCGATTACACTACCGCGGACCAAGGTAAACTAAAAATATTGCAAACGTAATACGTTTTGCGTCTTAGATAAACAGAATTACTGAAAAAGAATTTCGAATCCCTGCAATAATCATTACAATAAAATGTAATGAAACAAAAATAAAATAAAAAAAGAACTTTAAAAACTAACACACAAGCAATTTAATTACATATACGTAACACAACCTACTATCGGAAAATCAATGTGGTTTTCGTGACAAGCGATCCGCCACTGTTCAACTATTAAGATTAGAAGCGGACATAAAACTAGCATTCAACTCAAAAAGGAAATCAGATAGAAACCTTATAGCTGTTTTCCTCGATCTAGAAAAGGCATTTGATCTTGTCTGGACAAAAGGATTGATTGCAAAACTAAACCACTTCGGAATTACTAGACGCGTGTTTAACTGGATTGAAAACTTCTTTACAGGTCGAAAAATTGTTACTAGTGTAGGGAACACTCATTCGGAAGAGTACCCTCTAGAAAATGGTACCCCACAAGGGAGCGTACTCAGCCCTACACTCTTCAATATCATGATCAACGACCTGGATCATAACCTCACCTCAATAAAAGTAAACATCTCACAATTTGCTGATGATAGCGGTATCTGGAGATCAGGAAACCCCGCTAGTAACCAAGTAATCACAGAAATCCAGCAAAGTTTAGATAATAGAGGGAGATGGGCAGATAAATGGGGGTTTAAGATCTCACATGAAAAAACAGTAGCAATCATTTTCACCCCTAAAGGAAATAACCAACTTATTTACTATAAACTTTACATATAAAACGAAATTATCAACTTTGTTAAGGTGGTAAAATTCCTAGGGATGTACTTTGCGAACCACCTTAACTGGAAACATCACATTAATCACCTAATTAAAAATTGCAATAAAGATCTAAACTTACTAAGGAACCTTAAAGGGACCACGTGGGGATCCAACCAAGAAACAATGCTAACTATCCATAGAGCACTTATAAGATCGAAACTAGACTATGGTTGCAAAGTTTACAATTCAGCAAAACAACCATACCTGAAAAAACTGGATGCTATTCAAAGAAAGCACTGATTGTCTGCACTGGCACCTTACCCTCAACCTCATTAGACGAACTCCAAGTCCTCACTGGAGAGGTGCCACTGAGGCTGAGGTGACAAGAAATGCTCATCAGATATTCAATTTGGCTAACTAACCACCCAAATACGCATCCCACAAAAATTACCATTCGCAAATGTGACAAAGCTTTTAGTCGCAAACTAGTTCTAAACATACCAGGTGGAAAACAAATTTTAGAACTGAGAAAAAATTTGCCAATTTTGGATCAGCAGGAGGAATACACGAAACCCCCTGTTTAAGCCCCTTGGATAAACTCTAAACCAAGGATTAACACCAAAGCCGCCGAATATGGAAACAAAATGGAACAAGAGTTAAAACTCAAAACTGTCATTGCAATGGACATACATGACACCTACCCTAGTTTCGTAAAAATATACACTGATGGATCCAAAATACCTGTGCTACCCAGAACAGCAGCTGCAGTGGTAATCCCAGAATATAACATTCAAATGGGAACCAGGTTACCAGATTACTGCTCTACATTTACAACAGAATTCTGGGCTATAATTGAATCATTAAACTGGATTAAAGATAACAACATCCAAAAATTAGTAATCATCAGCGACTCTCTTAGTGTAATTACATCAATAAAAACTCATAACACTAAATCAAGAGAAAAATTCCTCACCAAGACTTATCACCTGCTTAAAGAACTATCCACTAAAAACCATATAGTAGAATTTATGTGGATATCATTGCATATAGGAATCCTTGGTAATGAACAAGCTGACAAAGTCGCCAAAAGTAAACTGGGAGACCCAAACCCTGCCACACTTAAGTATAGCATCCCAGAAGCCCAAAATATTGCCAAAACCTACATCAACAAAAAAATGGCAGGAATGCTGGAATACTACCCCCAAAGGTAGAAAGTTATACTCCACCCTGAAGGAAGTTAACAGGTCCATTAAACCACCTAAAGTAAACAGCTCGGACCAAAATATTATTAATCGAATTATAACGGGCAAGACAAAACTAGCTGGCAGCTTTGGTAAGCATTTAGGGCCCCAACCGTCAAACATAAACTGCTATCACTGCCATACCATAGGGGATCTCCATCATATATTCAATAGTTGCTCTAAATATCAGTTGGCGAGAACTAAATTCCAAAAGGCTCCAAAAGTAATTGGATCCCATATAACATACCGAACATCTTAAACTTCCCAAACGAAACCGGGCTTAAAGGAAAAATTTAACACATTCCCAATAACTGTACCTAGCTAATGCCATTCCGCCTCAAAATTGGACCAGGGGGTGTGAGATGGGGGAGGGGCTTCGGTTTACAGCCCAAGTAGGGGCATGTACCAGCCTAAGCGCGGGCTGGAGCCTTTACCTCATCTTTGACCTAATGGAACATCTCAACAACTACCCCTAAAAACGCTTAATAAGTAAATCAGAACTAAAAACTAGGTCCTACATAATGGCTGAACCCACTGGATGGATGTCTTTAATATGTCACCCAGGGACCTGATTATTCAGCAAAAATATCTGTCCTCTCCAAATTTGATGCCACCGCACTTAATCATTAGACCTTAACTAAGCTAAATTTCTAGCGAAATATCAGTATCAACAAAGAAATTCCCTCAATTATTATTAAATAAAACAAAACAAGGAAAAACGAAAAAACTTTTCTACCCCCCCCCCCTTCTCTCAATTAACCTGCAAACTAATTCATCTTATAATCCTACCGTACTAACACCTCTCAACCAAAAGATGACAGCCACCTCACTATGAATTGTTACGATCCCAAAACCTTAATATTATAAGGTGGTCCGAACACCCAGGACCATCAGGGCCCGCCACACAAGGCGACTACGTAAACCTAAATTAGAGAAACATTAGGGCCCCAAATAGCCTTATATAAGGTGGTCAAAAACCCTATGACCATCAGGCCCCGATGCACAAAGCGGCAACAAAGTAATTCACGTTTACATTTGGTCCCAAATAATTACAGGCTGACATACCCCAAGACCGATAGGACCAGAAAATAATAAAGGTTATGTAAGACCCCAAAACATTAGCTCATATAAGGTGGTCTAAGCCCAGGACCATCAGGGCCAGTCACACAAGGTGACAAAACTTTGAAAGATAACACACAAATGGCTGTCATCTGAGGTTCCTCTTTTGTAACAACAAAAACAATAACAAATACAAAACAGCACAGTGTACGTTTTCAAAATTCAAATCCATGCAAGACGGAAATCTTTAGGCCAGCACCCTGGAGTTTTGAACGTCTTCCTGTGGATTGGCGCTTACCTGCCTGCCCTACGTCCTCATTGCCTCGAACAGACATCAAAATTTATCAGCGTGCAATACACGCAGTAAAGGTTATACCAACAAAACTCTCCAGACAACCGAAATACACGGGTGCATGACGGTACTACTCCCACTCATTATTCCATCTGGTAGATACGTACTGAAACATGAGTGTGTGTTGGGTCTATTCCCACTCATGACAGCCTATCATTCAGGTAGCTTGGAACTCGTTGTTTCGCGACCTGACGGCTTAATTAACAGCACTCTGAGTGCATTAACGCCTGGGGGATGTGGCTCTTATTCCTTTCCCCGGGAATAATTAACATCCTGCGGTGCAGGAATTAACCAGTGGCATATGCACGATTGTGCGCAGGCCACATTAATGTAAAGAATCAATCAATCAATCAATCAGTCAATTCTCCTCTTCAGTAATTATCAGCGACTCACGTAGTGTAATAACGCTCTTTCAGTCAAACAACACCAAGTCAAGAGAAAATTTTCTCAGCAAAACGTACCGTCTACTTAAAGAACTTTCCATTTATAACCAAATAGTAGAATTCAAGTGGATTCCATCCCATATAGGAATCGCAGGTAATGAACTTGCTGATAAGGTCGCTAAACAAAAATTAGGAGATCCAAACCCTGCCCCCTTAAAATATAGTGTTCCAAAAATCCAAAGTATTATCAAAACTTATATCAACCACAAATGGCAGGAACTTTGGAATCAAAATCCCAAAGGACGGAAATTATTTTCCATCAACTGCTTCCACTGCCAAACTCCAGAGGACCTAAATCACATATTCAATAATTGCTCCAAATATAAGATAGAAGGAACCAAATTTCAAAAGGCACAAAAAGAAATTGGATCCCCATTTACATGCCCGGAAGTCCTAGGAAACAACAACCCTAATATAAACACATCATTCCAGAACATCTTAAACTTTCATAATGAAGCTGTATTAAAAATCAAAATTTAATAAACAGGGATTAATTGGGTCAAAGGACCCCACCCATGTAAGTACCTAGAAAGACCATACTAAAGGGGCAGGGGAAGAATTGAGAGTTATGGGAAAAGCTGGATGTCGTCCGCGGCGGGACGATAATGCCTGTCATACAGTGGACCCCATATCCCTCATGATAGCGACACCTGTCCCCCCCCCCATGTCATTCTAGACTAATAAATATATAATCAAATAATAACGGTAACTGCTCAACAAAATTTTAAGGAATACAAATAATTTAAAAAAAACAACCAAAAAAACCCCATATATCACTGACCAAATCCTGTCAGACCTTATAATGGGGGCGGGTGAAGCAGAATCGGGTTAAATGGGAAAAGTCGTCCAGATCTGGATGATAATGCTTGTCATAGGGCGGACCCTATTTCTCCCGTGAAAGCGACAACTGCCCCTCTATGTCAGACAAGGATAACGTAGCGTAAGCAGAAATAATAAATTATCAATAAAACAATTAATCCAACTAGTAGGACGAATAGCACAAAGTAAATTTATAAGTAATAGTAAATTAAATAATATGACCCAAATAAATAAAACCCTTGTTACCACAACCACACACGGACATGTAACACTCCCTTAACCAAAACACCTTCCCCCCTTTCTTTTTTTTTTTCTCTCTCTCTCTTCCTCCTCAGTTAACTCTGTCTATACTAAATCACCTCTCTTTAACCAAAGATGACAGTTATATAAACTAGCAAATATAACTACGATTAAGGCTCTAAAATTAACATTATAAGGTGGTCAAAACACCCAAGACCATCAGGCCCCGCCGCACAAGGCGGCTACATAAACTTACATTTTGAGAACATTAGTCATCTATAAGATGGTCAAAAACCCTATGACCATCAGGCCCCGCCGCACAAGGTGGGCAAAATAAATACTTAACTTAAGCAATAGGCCTAAAAGCTAACTATACTTTAGTTGGTCAAAACTCCCTAGACCAACAGGCCCCGAAAACCATAAGGTACCTTATTTAAGACCCCAAAACAATAGCACATAGAATGTGGTCTAAGCCCATGGCCAGTCATACAAGGCGGCAAACGTAAATTTAGATACTGTACTATATGGTTGTCATCTGAGGTATCTCCTTCTGATTAACTAAAACAAAACAGCACAGAGATTATTCTAAATTAAACAACGACATAAACTTTTAGGCCACGATACCGGAGTTACGGAGTGCCTTCCTGTGGACCGGCACCCACTAACCCACCCTCCTGCCTTGCCTCGAACAGACATCCCATGTAACAGCGTTCAATGCACGCACAAAACTCTGGGGAGAGTGGCTCAATTTCCGCTCCCCATGAATAGTTATACACAAAATTCCTGGAGAGTGTAGCTCCAATTCCGCTCTCCACTAGAAATTTTATAACAAGCAGTGGATGCGGGCTCAATTTATGAAATGATTGGCATGCGTGTTACAATTCCCGCCAATCATATGTCCCGTAGAACATTAATAGTGCACAGAAAACTGACTAAATTAATAGCACACCTTGTGTGCATAAAAGCGTCGGGGATGTGATTCTTCTTCCTTCCCCCACTATGAATTAATCAGCCTGCTGTGCAGGCATTAACTCGTCGTACATGCCCAACTGGGCACACGCGACGTTAATCCAATTAATCAAGCATTCAGTTCTTCTATCTGCATTCCATTCATTCATTCCCTCAGGGGACGTCGAAGGAGCAACATCGGAGCGCCAGCTGCTACATCGAAAAGGGTGGAGGAGAGGAGTGGGGGAAACGTGCTGCACGTGCGGCCACGACTAGCTAACAAAATAGAAGATAAAGAAGCGTTCCCTTTTGCATGCGATAGCTGTCCGCGAAGACCCATCGACCAACCCATCGAAACTTCATATTGTCACAACGCTGAAGATAATACTGTAGAAAATTACGGAAATTAAACAAAAAAGCGACTGCTGTACCAGCAGTCCAGTACATCAGCGAGGACCCCGCCAGTTGGGACTGTCAGGGCACAGACTCCGACCCTACAGGATGGGAGGCAGCTGATAAACACCGGACTGACAAGATAGCAGCACTGGAAATGGGAAATGGCGCCCTTTATTTTGAAGAGTATGCACCGTGCAGTGAGTGCCCAAAATGGAAAGCATCGTGCATTGAGTGCGGCCGCCAGATGAAGAGAAAGCCAGCCCGAACTGCAGTGCTGCCCGTACTCCGGAAATGTCCAGACGTCTTTACTTGGACCTCGATATGAAAAGGTCGAGCAACCATCAAAATTGCCCGAGTGAATGTAAGAGGTTTTCATTTTGACTTGAAAACCGCTTTTGATAAAATCTCTGTTTTTTAACTCTGATTTGATCCTTTATCTTCCACCATCAAAATTATTCTTTAACATTGCGTGATACAAAAATAATAAGAGTAACTTAACTCAACTGATTGATATTTTTTCGGGAAACAGAAGTACACTATGTACACTAAATTTCAACTTAATGTATGAATTATCAATGAAATTTGTTTGACTTGCGGATTTGGCTAATTGCACAGGTGGCTTACACATTATTGGTTATTTTAATTGTTCATTAGAATAACTGGACTAAAACTGACTAATAAAAAGTACGAACTGGCGTTTCAGGTACTCTGTTGCGCTTGCGCCTTCTGCCGGGTCCCTTGCCTCCCTGCCTCGCTTAGACATTTGTACTAAAATGACGGAATGTGGAGCTATTTCCACCCGTCTAAATTATCAGTTGCCCCGAAGTGCGTGTAACGGAAAGGGGGGGGGGGGCAGGGGCACTATAAATGGGTACTTGCCAATAAGCGTCTGGAGAGTAGATACAGACAATAAACATGAGTGTGTGTTGGGTCTATTCCCACTCATGATAGCCATACATACAGATCGTTTGGGACTTAATGGTCCTGTCGGCTAAATTAATTAGCACTCTTTGAGTTCACAAATGCGTGGAGTATGTGGCTCTCTTTCCTTCCCCCACAATTAATTAAATAGCCTTTAGTGCAGGTTTAAACCAGTCGCACATGACCTACCGGGTGAAAGAATTCCATAAGTGTGGCTCTAATTCCGCTCTCCACGAAAAATTAAAACATCACACGGTGGATACAGACCAATGTGATTGGCATGTGTTTTACTATTCCCGCCCATCATATGTCCCGTGGAGCATTTATAATGCCCCGAAAACGGACAAATTGATCAGCACACCTTGTGAGCATAAACACGTGGGGGATAAGACTCTTCTTCCTCCCCCACGATTAATTAGGTAGCCTGCTGTGCAGGCACAAACTCGTCGCTCATGCCCAATGGGCGCACGCGACGTTAATTTAAATAATCAATCAATCACTCCTCTCCAGTTGCCATTCTTCCCCACATATGTGGGCCTCGTGTCTCACCACTTGCAACACATTATTTTAAGATTGCCAGCATATTGCAATGATGTATCGATTTTACAGTCCAGTTATTGTCAGTACTTACAGTACTACCCGTTATATTTCTATTTTATAATTTTTCTTTAGTTATAAAGTATTAATTTGAATCCCCAAGGTGTATTTTTTTTTTAACTTTTGTGAACTGTTCGATTGAAATGTATGCATGTTCCTTTGTTTTTTTCCTTCATTATTATTTGTTGTATTTTTTGCAAGGAGAAGCACCCTCTGTAACTTTAAACAATTGATTTTCAATAGTCATTATCATGCATTACTTCCATGGCATTCATATGTATGTGTGTGTGTTTGTGTGTGTGTGTGTATATATATATATATATATATATATATATATATATATACGCGTTGCGTTGCTATCAACCATATTTGATCACAAACACGTGACCACGCTTGACTACTCTCTTACTGAATTGCAGAGAAATCGGAAAGATTACGCAGAAATTACTGAAAAGATTAAAGGATTTTTAAAAAATTCCCAAACCATACACCAACATGGAACAATGTGTGCATTTTTTTAAATACTCATATTTATATTCAAATACAAAAAACTGTTTCTAAATAATAATTTGTTGCGCTCGTGAAAATTCTGAATACAGTTTTATGCTGATTGTATGTTTATGTTCAAATTGTAGATCTTATTTGAATCATAATATTGCAAGCAATAAAGAAACTGTGTATACGTTTTACCTTTGTGTGTTTTGTTATTTTTAAATTAAATTTGGATTATTGGAATCCTACGTCATGCTTCATTACTGATGATTTGTTGAAATTATCAAATTGAGCATCTACCTGCAAATGGTGTCAAGTTGACAAAACACCACTCTATACTTTAAATTTTGAAAATGTATATATAAAATGCAATTGAACATGATATTTGAATGTTTCGCTTTCTCTTGGAAATAGAGTTACAAAATTTATGCGCAATTCATTTAGCCGGTCTTTGATACCGATAGAACAATTTTCATCATATGATTGAGTGGCTGATGGAACTCAAATTGCCGGCATGTTGTCATCACATGGCTGCTTCTGGTCTTTTCCAAATCACTGTTGGCGATAGGTCGGCTTTATTATATATTTTCCTTCTCTCTCCCTCTACCATCTTTGGGTTATCAACCATCTTGGTTGTAGACTGTGCTCTTTTTCACTGTGCAGTACAGGTATAGAACTATTTTTTTCCTTCAAATAAATATAATATCCAACCTAAATATGTGTCAGGTTTCTTCTTCTCTTGGGTAAAGGCGTGCAAACCCTTGGCTTCCGAACTCACAGAAAATTAAAGTACGAATTTAAAACGAATACATTCAACAAATAATTACAAAATTGCATCAGTGCATATTGTATGCAATTAAGACTATACCTTATCATCAAAGAAAATTTCATGTGTCTCTTCTCTGGTTCTAGGTCTATCGAGTTTCGAGACCCTCCCTTCCTTGGACGATTTATTTAAGGAGAAAAAATACTTATTAATTTCCCTCGGAGCTGATTTTTGGCTTCCCTCAGAACTTAGACTGGCTAATTTCGCGAGGGAATTTTCTTAAAACATTATTCCGTCTGGGAACACTCCACCCCAACCCCACTTAGCTTAGTCAATTAAGATTACTTCCTCTAACAAACAATTTTAACACTCCCACCGAAGTCAGAGTAATCCTCTCTAGTCCAACTTTATTTAAGAACTATTATGAAAATATCATTTTACGACATCTGTTTCAAATTGCCCAAAGCTTCCCCAAATGTTTGCCCTGGTTTGTCTCAATTCTCTCATTTTCCGCTTTTGACCTGATGTTAACATTGGCCTCTTCCATTTGTCTGACCGTTATCGAACGAACTCTAATTAAGATTCAGTTCGTGCCCCAAACAGACCATATTCCATACCTCACAGTCAGCAATTTATTACGAGCCTGCCCATACGTTAAGTTTAATGGTAACGTGTCACGCTGACCACGACAGAATGTGATGCGAATTATATACATAATTTTGTACCATTATATCCGTATAGCCATATCATATTGATAGCACACATTACGTCGCGATCAGTTTCTCCCCTCGTCCAGGCATGCAAGCGCGCGCACACACAAACACACACATATTCACACACACAGACTGAAGAATAAAGCTTATATGCAAATATTGCTGATGCGGAAGCAAAAAATACTGCAAAAGTTTTTAAATACTGTTACGTGTAGGCTCGTACAAAGAAACAAAAGAAAAGAGTGAAGCCAAGAAGCTTTGTAAATTTTAACAAAATAATTTATTTCCCTAGAAAACAAGGTAAAAATAGTAAATAGGACATACGGTTTGTGAATATAATCCAAAATTTTATCCTAGAATTGAAAAATATAAGTCTTATTACTAAACAGTTCTAATTGAATCCAGGTTCGAATCTCGACGAAATTCCAATATGGAAGGCGATGACGTCAGATGAGGTCGTTGTACTGATGGCAACAAATCCTCGTTGAATAACAATTTATAATGTTCCCGTTTAGAATTCCATAATAAATTTCCACTGAATATCTTTGTCCAAGAATCTTTATAAAAAAGAAGCACTTGTGTAGTTTTCTAGAGAATAAATTATTAAATTCCAAAAAATAGATGAACTTCAGAACAAACTGACATCAACAATAAAACACCTCGAGCTCTGTGTGAAAAATACGACTGGATCGATCTACTAGCAATTGGCTGTTTTAAGCCGCGATTTTAGATCACATTGTGACTCACGTGAAGGGCTACGTGATCACTAATTTGAACAGCACAATAAAAAAATGTCATTTGTCACGTAGGCCCGTGGTTCTTATTTAAAGAAAACAAGAAAGATATTTATAATTTGGCTAGCCAAGGTTCCGATATGTTAACCCTATCTGCACTTTGGTGGATCGATCAGATATTTCAGTGCTTCGGGTCTGTGAATTTAATTTTCTCTTCCATGTTTAGTAGTAGTAGCTCCTTGAATATAATTAAGTCTTAATTTTAAGAGAAAGGTAGGCATATTTTCTTCGGATATGTATGGCCGGAATCAAAGATTAAAAAGTGAGATCTAACTCACGGGCAACTGAAATAAAAATAACTGAACAAATTACAATTTAATAATGAAATATATAGCAGTTTCCATTTCTACAGGCCAATAAAGTGGGCGAAGTGTGTGGGTTATGCCATTTAAGATTATTTTGTTTTAATAAATAAAATTTATTTTAAAACTACCACATCCACTTCCACCCAGTTTTATGTGAGATGTTTTTTTTTTATTTTTTTATTCCGACTTCTTTTAACTTCCTCCCAAAACATATTACTTTCGAAGACATGGTGGAACCCAAAATAAACAGAACTGAAAGGAAAAGGTGCACCTTCTTCGAGCTAGTTTTATCTAGCATTTATTTGAAAAATGAAAGCAACCAAAAGAAAACAAAAACAAAAATGACAAAATAAATTCTGTTTCTTCTGCTGTCACTTATGCATTTAATACAGATACATCGTGTAACTTGTTCAAGGTCCTCATTTTGTGCACGTGTGGTGTTTGATACCATTTAAAATCAAATTGTTACGTGAAAGTTGCGGCAGTTATATCACGTCGCATAACAAGCATCGACAAGTGCGCAAAGTACGAATGGTCGAAGTAAACAAGCAAATGTTGCTAATTCAGACAGAATCGCGATCATACAAATATCACTGTTCTTTATTTCTTAATGGTTAAATAATGACTAATTGCAGCTTTCTCTGAAACATTAAGAACCTTGGACGACTAAAATAGTTACTGGTATCAGTTTACACCCAATCATTTGTTCGCTTGTGGCCAGGAATAGATTATCTCAATCTGTTTAATCTACCATTCTAATTCAGTATTCCGCACAATCGATAACGATACTAGTCACTCCCCCGTCTATTAGAATAAAACTGCTGACTTAACTGGCCTTGAATAAATGGTTCGTGTCAGAAGGGAGGTGTGTGTGTGTGTGCGCGCTCAGGGCCGTCGTAATGGGAGGGATAAGGGCAACCGTCTGAAGAGCCATTTCGCGGTATTTTTTTCTGAGTGGGGGCGCCGTTACGCCTAGCGCAAAATTGAGATGACCCTGTGCGTGTGATATATATATATATATATATATATATATATATATATATATATATATATATATATATAACTATAACTATAACGTAAGTTTGATGTGGGAATTGGTAACGCGAATTGATAATTGTTACGTGATAAATCCGCTCCAATTGTTAATAAAATTTACAGCTGTATACAATAAAGCTAAAGCAGAGGTTCGTGGAACGTGGTTTTATGACCGCACGCTATGTTGATATTCTTCCCGCCGTATTTGTTTTGCAATAGCAATGACACAAAACTTAACTGAGAATGCTATGTCGATGCCGTCTCCGTGAAAGTGATAAAGTATTCCTCGCACATTGCTAGCTCATTATTACAAGCTGAGCAGAATAATCACGACCCTCAAAATGTGAGTTATTTCCCCACCCCGTCAGACTATATGGTTTTGAAAGAAAACCTTCCTGGAAATGGTATATTCACTAGAAAGAATAAAGAATAAGATGACGTGCAAAAACGAAGCATGAGGGCAGATCTGCCAGCTTCCGCACGGTAACCCTGACCCCCAAGAACAACTACAACAAAAGTCACTCAGGACACAGATTAAACCATTGTGTAAACCTTTGTACATCCCGCCTCGGTTATCCAAGGGGCACATAATATTATTTCGGTCCGTCCGCTTGTAACGTACGCAAGTTAGATAAGGTTACAACATGTTTATTGTTAAAAAGGTCAGTGGAAGCAGCACCGGCCTTAGTAAACGCGGGGCCCGCTTTGGATCATTTTCGCGCCCCCTCCCCCCGGATTTACGCGCGGGGCCGCAAGTGAGAACGGCATTTGAAAACATACTTTTGAACAAGTTTTATATGATATTGAACTTAACATTTTCTTCCCTCGCTTTAAAATTACTTTCTCTCTATAGATACGTGTATATTTTTAAAAATTACTAACGCGCGGGGCCCCTGTGAGCGTGGGCAGGGCCGTAGAGAGCTATCACGGGCCCTGGAGTAAGAAACACCCAGGCCTCTCCTAGTTTTTGTTGAAACAAAATTTTTCTTTTATAAAATTAAAAAGTGTATCGGCCCGGGCCCCCTTTCTAT
Source organism: Megalonaias nervosa (assembly GCA_016617855.1). NCBI lineage: Eukaryota > Metazoa > Mollusca > Bivalvia > Unionida > Unionidae > Megalonaias > Megalonaias nervosa. Next base: position 41,862 of record JAECUM010007729.1, on the reverse strand, counting down.
TAGTAAATGGGTCCCCTTACGGGCCCAGGCCCTGGGAATATATCCCCGGTCCCCCCCCCCAGTCGGCCGTGAGCATGGGGCCCGATCGGGCCAATCAGCCTAAGACCGGCCCTGAGTGGAAGGGTATGAGCACATTTAAAGGTCTACTAGAGTACAGTACACACTATATACCAGAATGTTCATTTTTCGCTAAATAACTCAGAAATGTGCATTAAAAATGCATATTTTAACTCACAGCGAAGAAAATGAAGATAATGTGTGCATTTATCGATGTTTTACGGAAAACGCTCCAGAAATATTTGTATACTTCCGGTGATAATAGGAGTTTCCGGAAGTGACGTACTGTCGGGAAGTCCCTCAAGTTAGCGTATGTGGTGACGATGGCTGAATTTAGTGATGATTCAAGCGAATTTACGGCAAATTTGTCATGCTCATTTTCGTCGTGTGAGGAAGATGAACTCCTAGAAGATGGCGAACGTAATGAAACTTAGAAAATTCTGCTCGCTGAGGTTAGACAGTACCAATTTAAGTCCGAACGAGACGAGAACGTGGACGAGGACCCTTGTGTGTTTATTTTTGTACTATGACCATGTACAGCTGATTTAAGATTTTCTAATAAACAGATTTGTATAGATTCGTATACCAAAATGTGCACACCAATTGACAAAACACTGGTGCAAGTTTGTAGATTGTATAACTTTAAATTAATCATGTTGAACAATTTGTTCAATAAATATTGAGATTTGTGAAATTTCATACTGTTCCCACGAGTAATATATATGCCTCTTTTAACAGTGAAATTGGCTGAATCATGTCAGGCAAGGAAGAAGTTGAAGTTAATAGATGACAACTCAAAATTGGAGATATCATCTTGTACTTTGTCAGATAACAATGACAGTTTAGAAGAGGAATCTCAACCCATGGAAACAAGGTCACCTGAAGCTGAATCAATTACAACTGCATCACAATTGATGCCAATGAAACAACCATTGGAAGAATCTGAGAGAGATGCTGTATATGGAAATATAAAATCTTAGAAAAGAAAGATGATGCCCTAAAGAAAAAATCAGGTTTGGAACAAGTGATTAGTGCTACCTCTCTTTCATCAGCTTCTGTAAAGGTAACAATGATGCATGCCAGATGATGAATGGCATTAGCTGGGATGTATTTTCAAAGCTGTATACCTTTTTAAGTACTTGCATAAGAAGTAAAGTGTCAAATAAAGCCAGCCTGCCACTAAAGGAGCAACTGTTTTTAACACTTGTGAAAATACGTCACAATGTGTCTTTTGAGTTACTTGCACGTGTAAAAGGAACTCCCAAATCAACAACAACTGACTACTTCTGGAAATGGATTGATCTCATGCATGCCAAACTTGGATTCATGGTCAAGTGGACTGATAGAAAGACAATATTCGACACAATACAGCCAGTGTTCAAATGCAAATTTCCTCGTTTGACTTCAATAATAGACTGCTTTGAAACATTCACTCAAGCGCCAAAAAATTTATTGGCAAGGGCACAGTGTTATAGTTCCTACAAGAATCACTGCACAGTTTAAGTGTTCATTTCTTGTACACCTCTTGGGTCCATAAATTTTACGTCTAATGCATGGGGAGGCAGAGCTTTGAACATTAAAACAGTTCACGAGTCAGGCTTTATTGATCCAGAATATCACATGCCAGGAGACCAGATACTTAGTGATAGAGGATTTACACTTAAAGATGATTTCGCCACAATTTGTAGTGCAGAATTGCTCACACCATCTTTTACTAAAGTTAAAAAACTGTTACCAGCAAGAGATGTTGAAATTTCTATAAAAATTTCCTCTGTTCGTATTCATATAGTACGTGTGATTGGATTGATGAAAAATAGATGTACTGAAAGGGATTTTACCAATCAGACGTGTCAAAAGTATTAAAGATGAAAGCATTGAATCAACGTTATCGAGTTGTGACAAAATAATAAAGGTGTGTGCTGCCCTAACTAATTTGGGGACTGGGATTGTGTTTAAAGAGTAAACCGGAACACATAAAATATGTTTCAGATATTTATTTGAATACATGTTTGCAATTGTGTAATTTCATGATGATATATCAAGTACAAAAGTGTTAACATAATCCATTAAAATCATTTTTACATGTATATTGTAAAAAAAAAAATTGTATCAGACACAAATATTATGGAAATGTATCTGAATGAAATGTTATCATCTTTATCATTAAACATAATTTACATATGTAAATTACCATGTTACAGCTGTTTTATTGTGAAAATACATTAATCATGTTGAATGCAATGAAATACATTGACAAAATGAAAAGAAATGCCTCATAGATTCTTTTTTGTTTTTTGAGGTAACGAGAGGAAAAGTGAAACATTTGAGCTGTACACAGTTGACATTATTTACATACAGTATAGTTGTGTTCATTGTTATTAAATGACCTTCATAGCAAAATGCTCTTTCATTTGTTCACCATTTCCTGCATTCTTCACAATACCAAGTTTTTGATGTCAGCAGACATTTTAGTCCTATGCATTAGATATGAAACCATTCATCACAATGATCACAATCAACCATGTTATCTAACTTGGTTTTTGTTTCACATACACAACTGCATTCATCTTGAATATTAAGTTCTAATCTCCTTGTGATTACCTATAGTTCTCCATTGCCTCTGCAGAATAAATACCTGTAAAGAAAAATGGCAAGTTGTTTTAAATTTCAATCATTATATTACAACAATAAGTTGAATCTAATAAATGAAAATATAAAAGATACATAGACAATACCTTCTTTTCATTCTGCTATTGCTTACACTACCAGCATTGACAACATGGGAATTACAAGAATTTATTGTAATTTACCATTATTTGCAACATTTAAGAATATTATTAATTACAATCATCTAAACACGTTAATTCACCAGTCAAATACAATAAATACTTACGTGGATGTTTGATCACATAGTTATAAACATCGTGGTATTCAATAGCCAGCTACTGTTTCAGGTCATTGATCCAGGTATCAGCAGGCACCTTATAGGGACAAATATTCATTGCAATCAACTTCAGTTTAAAAAGTACCTCTGTCGTGCGTCCAAAGGCAAATTGTCTTGATATTGGTAAGACATCTCAATTAAATTTCACAATTAATCGAATATAATAACTGAATTCTTCGAACTTCCGATCTTTACAAGCGTGTCCCCCAAACAAATATGGCGGATGAGTTGTTATGTTGAACACGTGACTCGATGACATCAGTCGGACTACTAGAATAGGATGACAGGGCATAATGAGGCTGAGTAGTGCTTGGGCTATTCATTCTGGTAGTTACTATTATCATTATGGCAATTATTATTATTATTCTTTCGTTAATGTTATTTCAATTTCATAATGAAAAGAGAAGGGCACGAATTTGGGCGAAACTTGGATGTCTTCAGAGCAGATTGTTATGTGGTCATGGTTCATCAATAACTAGTGGTGTTAAAAGTTAAACACTTAAGACTCAGACTGTGAGAGGTGTAGATATAAATACTTTATTAACTCTATGACAAGTTTGTTCTTTTCTCTGTGGTCTAGGTGTATAATACTAGTGACAAAGGAAGTATACAGATTTATGGGGAACAAATCTTGATAATAATAATAATAGTACATTGCTGATAATTGTTATGTTATTGTAGTACAAAAAATAATAATACATTGCTGATAATTGTTATGTTATTGTAGTACAAAAAGAAGAACAAAAGTCTAACCATGAATCACATATACATATATATCATACTTTAACATATTGCTGTCTGTTCATGTTCAAATTTGATTAATTTAGCTTCCTAACACTGGTTGTAGTAAAATGTGAATTTTATGCTAAAGGCATTGACTTTGAAAAACATGAAATAAGTAACACAAAACCGGGATACATGAAATAACATAACCTTATTCAAGTTTTAAAATTTGCTGTATATTCTGTTTTCAGTCATAATAGATACATGGCTGCATAGAGGTGACAATCACTGTCTATCAACTGACTACAGCATCCTGATCACTTCCTCCAGCACTGCCATCAATTCTTCAACATAGTCTGAAAAAAAGCATTGTTACCTCAGTAATTCAAGAAACTGAAAAATGTCATCCTCTGCCTATATTCATACTGACAATTTACCAAAGAGAATTAATGGAACTGGAAACAAGAATTACTTAGTATTCAATTTAACATACATGTAAGTCATAGTTTAATGAATTAATAATAATAATAATAATAATAATAATAATAATAATAATTTTTGTTGTGATATGATTCTGAATATGTGCTATAAAAAAGACTGTGTTAGCTTTGTTTTGATTAAAATCTTTCAAGTTCAAGTTGCTTTGCTTTAGTTAGTTTCTCCCTTCTGTGGGTGTATGTACAGGGATGGGGAGAAGGGGGCTGACTGTATTCCTCGAGACATGTTCGCTGTCCAACTTTAATATAACTTTAAACACAGAACTGTTATATTACTATATGTGCTTGTATACGAGTTTTATCAAATGGTATCATTCACTGTAGTAAAAATTGCAATACATGTATCTACATACCCTTGGATACATGTCACACATCATAATAGTGCGTGGCTCTCATATTCTCTCTGATCCATTTCTGTATCTGAACATGCCTGTCTGTAATAATAGTGTCCACTCCACACTGTGGTTCTGCAGTTTTTTATGGCTCTTAGAAAGTTCCTCTTTCTCCATGTCATAACTACTCTTCACTTCCTTGTTCTGAAGAAAAGAAAAAAAAATGTGTTGAGCAAAATTAATAATACTTCTATTTCTTGAAATGTGACATCATCTGATCATAGCTTAAATGTGTTTACCAACATTTTAAAAATGGACTTTTGCATAAGTATCATTGAAAAAGTAAGCTCATTTTTTTGCATGAGTCATGTATGAATGCTGACAAGTACATGAAAGTTTGCAATGCCTTTGCTCCTTCTCTTTACTTGCTGGACATTAACTTCACAACCTGTATAGTAGGTGAAATTTTAGACATGTATTCTGATCATCTTGGTTTTCACACAGATGAGGATTTCTCATGAATATGTGTATCAATTAAAGTTAATCACTGCTAAATAATAACAAGTTCACAAGTGCTTGGTCTACTGAGTCAAATGCTTACATAATCATACTGAGCTTAGTTAATACAATGTTATATGTTTCATTTGCTTGTTTTTTTTTTCTTAAGTATCCTATCAGTCTGACATTGAACAGCAATACTGCATGATGGTGTATCTAGTCCCTGTAAAAAGAGTGTGAAAAATGTGTTTCATGCCTTTGCAGTAGATATGGAAGTCACACATGAAGTCTTTTGCATGTTTGAACAATAGTTGCCAAATGCACCAAATCTTTTTGCTTACTTTTAAACTAAGGGTTGATCATAAAGTTTGACATATTACCAATACATTGTAGTTTTTCCACAATAAAAAAAATACATAATTATTGACTCATATGCTGATACAATTTGTGAGGCCTTAGGAATCCATATCGAACAATGAAGCTATACAAACCATGTAAACAGGGAATGAATGGAAAGTTCACTGTGACATCAAAATGCAGCACAGGATATGTCACACCATCTACTGTCTTCAGGTCTCTCTAGTGCATTATCTTCCGGGTGCTGGTTCTCAATATTCTCATTCAGTACCTAAAAAAAGATATATATCTATAGAGAGGGAGAGAGAGAGAGAGAGAGCAGGATTAGAAGGTAAAATCTTTACACCGACAGCATTAAAGTGTTCTTAAAAATTCCTTTTAACAATGGTTCTCCACATTGAATGGACATTAGTATTCACACTCACAAGCAAAGGGTTGTGGGTTTGACTCTGACCTAGACCGTCATCCAATGACACAGTTGTGTACATTCTGGCAAACAAGGTAATTTACTCCCAGTGCCTCAACACGAAGGGGTAATTAGCCTTTACAATTAAACACAATCAATATATCAAGCATTCACAGCATTTTGGCTTTAGCAGAAAACTTGTTTTGTCATTATTATTATTGTTGAATAGGCATGAAATAAGCATGGGCATGCAAACAAATTTTTTTTGGGGGGGGAGGGGATAATAATGGGGGAGTGGGCAAAACTAAAATCCAGGGGTAACACACACATGCTTGTCATGGGAAAGCAAGATTCATGGGGGGGGGGGCTATTATGGTTTGCAAACACCCTCCCCCTAAAATTGCCCTCTCCCATTGATCGTTCTTTTGCTAGGTATATTTGTGGCGAGGAGTAGGGGCTGACAACCAATAATATAGCAAGATAAAGATGTATAAATATTTTACCCTCGCTAGCTCTTGCTTCTGTACAAGCTTCTCTCAGTCTACATGCTGTTAGCCCTGCCGTAACCCTTGGTTTTTGTTGATCTGGTGTTCACGGACTCAGTTATATGGTGAGCAAACACGCTTGGTACTGCATTTGGCAGGAGTCATCTGATGGTCGTAATACCAAGCGACTCTCTAATTTTATAGATGGTATTGAAATCGTCGTCTCTCAAATGGTCACTGCAGACTATCTCGCATGTCGCTGGTCGAATAAATGCACGGTACCATCTACTGAATGCAACTAACAATGAAGTAGAAATGCTCAGTTCTCTACAGCATGTCACTTCCGCTTTGTCTTTCGGAAATTGTCGAGCGTGAAATCGGCTAGGAGCGTTTTTCCTTGTGCGATAAAAAAATCGATGTTTTGTGGTCATTATTTTCATTAATGATGAGGTATTTGACATAATACCTTTAAAAATCACATCTAGAAGATTAAATTTATCACATAAATGAAAGTTGTGTGAGCACACTAGTAGACCATTAAAATAAATGTTCCACGGGACACAATGTCCTGCCTACAGTGCCTTGATGTAGCCTGATAGGCGCCTGGAAATTGGAGCGAGGCCCACCCACCCTCATCAGAAAATAATTCTGCAGGCGCCCATATATGGACGAGGGTTACTGCTGTAGTTCTATATGTGTATTTTCTATTAGTAGATGCTGTATATTTCCTTTATGTATTATATTTTTCCATTTTCAATGTGTATAAGACTAATTATATTTGCCAACAGTTCTTTCAAAATTTGATATGCGTGATATTGGAATACTATCACTTCATATCTTTAAATTTTATGTGCATATTTTCAATAATACAGACGTCTACATTCTCCATTGCCTTATTCCATTTCTAATCTACCTGTTGTATTCTGACATTTTATTTGATTACATATTAATTGCCATAACGGTAAAAAAATATGTAACATTGTAGAAGTTACAATGAAGCAGAGGGAATGTTACAACTAAGTTGATAGCATACTACACTGTAGCATAGCTAAAGTTACAACTAAGATGTCACCACAATGCAAGTTGTAATGAATGCCATCTGTTGTTTGAATGGGACATTACTGTAGTGACCCATTATGACAACAGCTTGTGCTGTTAATCACTGAAGATGCAGAACTATCCTGTGTCCAGTATATTGCATATTTCAAACATGGAAGACATAGCCACAGAGCGTCTATTCCACCAACAAGCATTGGTAAACTTGCCGTAGACTCGTGTGCATAAGAGCCCTTATTTATTATTTATAATTCTAGCACTTGGCATACACTATTTTAAAACTTGTGTATTTATTTATATGAACATTGCTACACGTTTCATAAACCAATTCAACATTTTATTATAACAAATATTTTTGAAGTGCTTTTTTTTTCTTTTTCTGAAATGACACATGATGCTCTTTTGTGAAGTTATTCATGAATTCAGGGAATTTAATGAATTGTTTGGTTTGAAATGGATGATAATTTAGAGTATGTATCAGTACATGAAGTTAAACGGCTGTTTTGCAAAGCCTGCACAAGTTGATAGAAATAAAATTATTCCAGATAAAACAAATTTATTCTGGTTTATTCAGGATCAGAGCAGTTTATTCTGGATTAGATCCTCGTTTTACGAATCTCACCAAACTATCTCTAATTGACTGATAACCAAACAATGTGTGATTGATGACTGAACTATGTGTCACTGATGATCAAGTTATGTGTGATTGACATACTGGTTCTTCCTCAACAAGTAGAAATTGCAAAGATGAAGTTGCAAGTTTCCTGTATTTAAGTTTACCATATTCTTTTCCATAACTGTTTATAGTGATGTCTAGCACTGGGGCATCATGCAGCAGACTTGTAGCAGCACATTCCACCCAGTCACATTATTCTGACACCAGGCCGACCAGTCCTAACCTCTTAATGCTGAGCACCTAGCGAGGCAGCTACCAGTACCATTTTTATAAGTCTTTGGCATGACCTGAATGGGGTTCGAACCCGCAACCTCCCGCATCCAAGGTGGACACTCTAACCACTAGGCCACATCAGCGGTGTTGTATGCAGAAGGTAGCAAGTATCATAATACCCAGCTATTGCTAATGGAATCTAGACTGCCAGCTGTCTTATGTTGATGTTGTAATGAATGAACCTGGATCATCAACATGTTTTGAAATAAAGTTATATGCAATGTTTGATTTTCTTCAGCTGTCACCACTGATTATTACAAATTGTGATTTTGTTTACACTTTATGTGAAGTATTAGTTTCACCACCACAATGTCATAATAGATGAGATGTTCATTTAAATCAAAAACAAGAGATTTGTGACTGTAAATAGTGAATCAGTAACTTCTCAATAATGGTTTGCTGGTGTCTTTAAATTGCCAAGAAAAAAAAAAAAAATATATATATATATATATATATATATATATATATATATATATATATATATCATTAGTGAAATCGACTTTTGCAGCTTACTAGCCCAGAAATTTTAAATGCTTCACTACCCCCATGTCTCTCCCACGCCTCACACAAAAACTCTGCATTCAGATATGAAGCAAAGAATTATCTCTTCGCACTCATGGTAATATTAAAAACCTTCAGCCTGCAGACTTGAATTTGTCATTTTATTCATTTCAAATATAAAGAAAAAGATGAGTTGTCACATCTTGTTGACAAACTATCAAGGTTGATATTTTCTTAGTGTTAAATGCAGTTGGTTGATTTTGTGATTTTTATTCAGCACTAAAAAGTAGTTCATTGTTCAGAAATATTAAGAGCTGATTGCGGTCACATTATGTCATTTGAAATTACCCATTACATGAAATATTAAAATTAACTGCAATAATTAATTTAAGGTCATGTCACCACAATAATCAAACAGGGGTTATAACTCTGTGAAATAAGGATAGGAAATGTTAGGGCTCAAAAAAGGTTACAGGCATAATGGAAAAAAGTCACAAATAAATGATCTCCCATCTTTATGAACTAATCCAAGTCCAGTCGAAGACTACTTTTTGCAAAATTAACTTTTTGAAAAATTGTGCACCATGTTTTCAAGCCCTACCTTTGTTTCTTCATTAAGACCATCCTATATTTAGAAATCCCCCTCCCTTTTCATATGAAAGGGGAAACTGCCCTAAGTTTCAAGTTCTACAATAAACCCTAACCAGAAGGGAACAGACACTCTTCCATACTGATAACTACATTTAGGTCACAACGACCTCTCATCTAAATACTATGGATAAATATTTACATGAATGTTAAAACATTCCATTTCTTTATGTTATACTATATGTGTGTATCACCGACAAAAGAAAAAACAAACAAAAATTAAGCACATTCTTTTATAATCTTTGTCAGAATTAACAAACCAATTACCTTCATTATTTATCTGCATCTATAAAATTTTATGAAAAAATGGCAGTACGTCTATTTCCAGGGATCATGAAGTTAATGCTTTAATGAATTGCTGAAACTGAAAGATCTGAAAACATCAAGACATCAAGAAAGCACAAGGAATAAACATACAATCTAATGACAGATAACATGAAAAAAAAATCTGCAATGATCTTTAAAATTCTTTCTTAAGCCAAGATTAATACGTTTCTTTTTAATCCCACAAAAGGGGAAAACAGAATAGAATGTATACACTAGTTCTAAGTAGCTAAAGAAAAAACATCCTGCCAAGAAAATGCACTAGATGACAAAAATTTTAAATACAGCATTTAAAGCTGATGGTAACCATGATAGTTTAATGTCAACAATTAATTCTTCCATACCAACATATTTATCTAAATTACTGGTAGTTTATGCTGTTAAATTCTGTCTGGCATTTTACCATGCAAAAAAATTGCAATATATGTAAAATCATCTATGGACACAGTTACTTCAGCAATAAAATGCAAATGAATGATTGTACAAATGCATCAACATAACAATACCACTGAAAGAGAATAAACTATTGCCTGAAAATGTCAAAATAATAGAAGTACTGCATAGATTCAGCATTAGTGCTGCAAGTATTTTGTAGATCTTGCATTACTGCTACAAGAGCTGTGTGTGGGGTATTCAACTTGCATTACTTTTACAAGAGCTGTGCATGAGTTATTCAACTTGCATTACAATTAGAAGATTGTGTGTGGCTTATTCAACCTGCATTACTTTTACAAGAGCTGTGCATGGGTTATTCAACTTGCATCACTTTTACAAGAGCTGTGTGTGGGCTATTCAACCTGCATTACTTTTACATGAGCTGTGTGGGTTATTCAACCTGCGTTACTTTTACAAGAGCTGTGCTTGGGTTATTCAACCTGCATTAATTTTACAAGAGCTGTGCATGGGTTATTCAACTTGCATTACTTTTACAAGAGCTTTGTTGTTGTTGTTGTAGAGTTTAACGCTATTTTTCAGCACAAGATAGGCTATACATGGCAGCCAGTATTAATGGTGGAGGAAGAACCCGGGAAAACCCCGGAAAGAACCACCGACCCACGAGAAGCTACCGGCAAGCTTTCTCACATACCCACATTGGCCGAGCCCCAGACTCGAACCCACGCAGACAGATGTGAGATGGCAGTGATCCGTAATGGTGAGCGCTTTAGACCACTCGGCCACTCGGGGCCCCTTTACAAGAGCTGTGTGTGGGTTATTCAACTTGCATTACTTTTACAAGAGCTGTGTGGGTTATTCACCTTGCATTACTATTACAAGAGTTGTGTGTGGGTTATCAACTTTCATTACTACTACAAGAGCTGTGCATGAGTTACACTCTATTTACAGGAATGTGGAGTAATTCTACCTTCCACAAGCTGTGAATTGTCTCAACACCATTGTGCTTTTTGGGATTTTGATATTATTAGCATTTTTTTTAAATGATGGAGTAAAGTGTATTACTAAATATATACTATCTCATGGTTAGGAAAATAGTGGTCTTTCTATGACAAAGTAAGATGATTATGGGAAAACTATTTCTGTACATTTGACAATGCTATAGCTCTGCCACATTTTTATAATCTAGGGTGCTTTTAATATATGTTGGTTTCAGCAGCTCTTTTAACAGATTACTGTCTATATCACTGGTGTAAAACATATGTCCTGCCAGACTTATAAAGCTAGCCCATAGACCAGGTTTCTTGTTAGTATCAAATTTATATCATTATCATTGTCCAAAATAGTATGGCCTGAGTAAAGTACATTCATATCAAATCTGGCCCACCACAGCAAGAGTTTGACACCCCTGGTCTATATCATGTAATGGAGGCACTGTGGCAGCAAACCTGGGCTGGCTTGGATGGGTACTGAACTCACAACCCTGGGATTATAAGTCCGACGCTGTACCAACTGAGCTACTACAATTCCTATCTATGATGCATGATAGTAGTATTAAAATGGATATGAATTATTGGGTTAAAAATGCAAAAGAAAGCACATGTACATACACACCTTCAGAAAGGAAAGTATGAACACTTCACCTATGTAATGTCTGGAATATACTAGCACAATTTTAAGCCATCCTCATAAAAAGGATTTATTGCGAGCAAAGGCAACATTGCAATGGTCTTTACTTCATATTACAAACTTGTTCTACTTAGCTAGGAAACAAACTTTTAAAGTAAAAAAAAGTAGCACAAATCTGTTCTTCTCTTTTAGAAACTTACATGCCAAATACAAATCTATTCATCTGCACTAGAAACCTACATACTAAATACAAATGCAAATAAAAAACAAATTCTCTATTAAAGCTAAACAAGTAATAAAAATTAACAGCATAAACAAAACTGAAAAAATCAAAATTTGTCAGGAATTAAAATCTTTATCCTGAGTCCATAATTTACAGTGGGTTTTAAGGGTCCATCATTTACAGTGGGTTCTAACTTAATCCGTGATTGTCAGAATGAAAGTTGAAGAATCAATAATTTTCATCCTTTGTTATAGCTTTATTGTCAAATTTAAGTTACATGAAGACATTGTACAATATTACATGGCAAGATCATAAAGAAATTAAGTGACATTCTACTCAGTGCTTATTGATTGAAAATTAAGTCTTTCCCCCTTTTATCAATCCACAGCAAAATGTCAAGGAGTGAAATAAGTTTGCATCTGTTAAATTTCTGTTAGATTTTTGTAATCAAGTGATGAAAGAAAGCCTTAGAAAAAGAACAAAAAACACAAAGCTAGTGTGACTTTTTCAAAATTACTTGGAAACAGTTAAATAGTCCTCCAGTGTCTTATCACAAAGAAATGAAAATTGTTTTCTATCCTTCACTCAAATGAGAGAGATGCAATGTGGCTAGTTTCTAATTACAAGGTTAAGTAAAGAAATTATATTAAACAATAATAACTTTTGCCCTTGCATTAAGTATGGTATTTTGCTGTACCCAAGTTTCAGTTGCAGGTGGGAGGCTAGAAATTTGTAAATCACTGCTGGCACAAGTTGATAATTTAAACTGACCTACCATCTTCACTAGCCAAGATTTTGATATGATAATCCTATCTTAACTTTGGCAGATTGAAAAGATATTTTTGTCCTAGCAACATCTATTGGATTTCATGAGTTGCCTCCCTTAGTATATAATGCCAACCAACCAACAGCGTGTACCAGCGGTGCACTGAATATGGCCAGAAATGGTGGATGCAACTGACTTAAAAAGGATGCTTTGTAAGCTTAACATCTAAAGTATGACTACGCACCAGACGGAAGCCATTATAGGTATTTTTCAGTGAATACTATCTGTACAAACAGACCGGCAGTGGAAAAGTGCTTATTTATCAGTCCATTCAAATTGTGTGCTCCCATTGTCTCGATCATGTAGGAACAGTGTCTAAATCTGAAGAACTTAATTTTGATTGGATGCAGTGGCTTGCTGCTGCATCCAATGAAATTCACAGACCCGAAGCACAGACATATCTGTTTGATACACCAAGGTGTAGATAGGGTTATCATATCGGAACCTTGGCTAGAGAAGATGCTGACCTACATACTATCAACACAAAATTGTGTAGCAAATATGTTCTCAGTCATCCACTTATTCTGAGATTAATGACTAGAAATGGAAGATAAGTATCTCACAACAACGGCACAAGTCAAACAAGGGCCATAACCCATGTCTACATTAACAGAAAAGAACCATGAAATGTCTAGCTATCAGCAGTATCAATCTACATAACAAAATTTATTTTAATATATCAAGACTTTTAAAAAATATAGAGTGAAGGCAAAAGTAGAGCACACGTCAAAAATATGGCAAGACATATGGACGAACAGATAATGGGTACACCTCTATAATCCCAATGAGGAATTACTAGAAAAATAACAGGTCTTCATCACATGCAGCTGGCATGATACTTTGATAACATCAAAACACGCGGCTCAGATCCATGCTTTATGATACAGACAGGTAGAAATCTACAAATCCATCAGGGATTTAATGTCACGAATCCTGGCCTGTCTTTTCTCCTCGGCTGATTCCTTGTGTCCAAATGCTCTCTCCATCAGCTGTCGTTTCTTTTCCTGAAGTGCCATCATCCTTGTCTCAACAGAATCCTCCACAATGAACTGAAAATCAAAAATAAAATTTGAATTCAAAGAGTAAAATCACTGAAAACAAAATCACTGTTTACTACTTTTAAAGTCCATAATATTTCAGCTTTTAGCACGTCACTGCTTTGCATAAAACCTATCACCAAAACTGCACCACTGTAGTAAATTGTTGAACTTGCAGAACCCGCTGATGAAGCTAAAACCAGGTTTTCTGATGCAGACTACAGCAATGACAAAGAATTAGATGTTTTTTGCACTGACCCTTTGAATGCTGACATCGAAACAGTGGTCTCGTCTATTTTCATTAGCTCCAAGTGTTTCTTTTGCGTGGCTACTTAGAGAAGCAGTGCCCATTCCTGCAATATCTTTTGATCATGAAAACAATGCAAAGCACTCTGTGCTGCAAACTGCATCTATCCACTGCTACTTAATAAAGCCATTGTCTTGTCGTCAACTATCACTGAATGTGCATTTCCAGGCATTTTACAATGATTGCTTGTTCAAATGACGGTAAGAAATGAACTGTCCTTACTTGGCAGAAATTTTAAAACTTAGTGAAGTGAACGAGTGTGCATGTATTAATGACATCATGTGAAAGGGGCATTCTGCATATCTGATTACTTCCTGTGGATTCTAATAATAGAAGAACGGCTAGCATATGACAAAAAATCAAACCGTACTTCCAATCCTCAATCAATATAAAATTAAAAACTGTGAAGTAAAATTTTCCATCACATATATTTTAACCAAAATCTCTTTAAATTCAATGGCTTTCAATGACCAAGATAAAAAACCAATGACATTCAAGGCTTTGAAGTGAGGTGTTCAGTTCTCAATGACCTTAATGACCATGTGGACCCTGCATTTAAGATGAGGTGCTAATCCCTAGCAGATAATGAGTATGTAATTAGTTTATTCAATTCTCTGTCTTTCTCTTTAATGTTGCTACTAGATATTGCATAATTTCTATTATCTGATACTGAACACAGTTTTTGTTAATGATAGGGTGGTTAAAGTATTCAGACACTGGGGTCTCCTTGTCATGGATATCCCTAATGTGTTCTATTATTCTCCACTAAGTATCAATTGCTGCAGAAGCTGCAGGTAAGTAAATAACATTACATATAATACAACGACCTCCTAACTTGGAAGTATATTTGAGGGTTGTAAATGTGCTTCTAAACATTTTAGATTTATCCATTTTCATGCAAAAGGTGCAATTAATAGTTTTGAAAATTCAGCTCTTATTAAATGGTTGCTTACTTTAGAACCAATTCTCTGTGCAAAAATGGCAGGAGTTTGGATTGACAATTGGACAGAGAGATCCAATTTCATGTTGGACAAAATAATTATCTTTGTCATATATAAAGTTAGTTGGTATTTCACGACTAGATTTCAGTGTAGTACCAGTTTTGAGAGTGCTAATATACTCTGATTTTAGAGACGATATTGAAACAATCCTGACTACATGTCAACTTATATTCTTATAAAATGTATTTACACATATCATTAATGTTTGAGATCATTTATAATCTTTTATTGTTTACATTGGTTTCATGTTGGAAAGTTGTACCTCTGTTTCCAATGCAAATAATAGTAACTGTAGTAACAGTTTTTGATATATGACCCTTGTACAAAAGAAAAGTAATCTGACACAATATGTAAATCTTGTAAAAATGATTTAAATAATCATCATCTGGGGAAAGATTTCTGAAGCCCAGTGTGTACATGATAGGATTGTACACTGTCTTCACTTACCTTCTATTCTGAGAGAGAAATAGGCAATTATATCCATTTTTTTTCAGGATTAAGGTAATACTCATGTTAAGTTCATAATTCTTTGTCACCAGTGTGATGAAACTGTTCATCATCAATATTGAATCTTTGTATAATTTATTGTGAAATAATTGCTATTTTTGTTGTTTGAAATCTGTGTGTATTGGGTGCTCGGCTTTTCACTAGGAGGTGCTCAGGTTAATCTTTCCGAATTCTTCCATATTTAGTAATATTCATGAAAAGTTTGTCATGAATTTCCCGAGTGTGTTCCCAAAACCTATAAATAGGGGTGAGATCCACTATTTTGGCAGTTGTGGTTCTACTGGACTCCAGTAAAGGTCTCAAGACCAAGCAAACAGAAAAGTCTCTTCTCATTTCAACTGATAATTTCATGCATCAAAAGCAAGGTAGACTAGTCACTACCAATACATTAAATTTAGTACTTTTAATGACATAATGTTTCTTTGAAGTTGTTTCAATGTTAAAAGTTCCCATAGAAGGATTTAGCTGACGACACTGTCACTGTGTCATCATCAACACTGCCATCTGCTATCCATTGGAAATTTAGTATTCCGATTGGCATTATCAAATTTCCTACTCAGTTACATTATCATTTCGAAATCACAAATTTCCATCCATTTTGTAGTGGTTGCGTCATTTAGATGTTGAAATAATATACCCAACACCACTACACACTTTGTTGCTACAAAACGACACACATTGTTGCATTCAACCCATGTGACACACTATTGACATCTGGTTCCAGACTGTGTTGCTAAAAAATGACAAACTGTGTCTCAGCCAACAAATGCGACACACTATTAACATCTGGTTGCAGACTGTGCCTCTAACATACTTACCCTTGGACTATAAAACACAAACCTGGGTCTGGTTCCAAACCTTGACTGGATGCACAAATTAATTACCACTTTGGTACATCATATGAACAAATTTTGAGTACTATTAACTTATATTTCTGTGCAAGATTAGTTTCGAAATTGGGATTATCTAGGTTAGAGATTATGTGAATTAGGACAAATTGAACATTTATGCTGATTTTCACACACAATTTACCACTGAAACTTTACCATTTCAACATGCTTTATCAAACATCTGTTCTGCATATTTGCAAATATTTTATTTACCATTTTGAGAACTAAAATGGTGAAATTTTGAGCACTAAATTTTGTGAGAAAACACATACAAGCCTGGAAGTCATATAATAAACTGTGTTGACTATATTTGTTTTGTACTTTTATCATCTAAATAAGAACTTCTGTGGTGAACACACCATTTCTTGACACTACAATACAGTGGAGAGATCTTGTAACTGAAAAAGGCATGAGCTTGACCTTGACCATGACCCTTGACATGTTACAATATTTGGGTTTAATTTGTAGCCAAAATTCTGGCCATTGACTTTAATCTGCGGCTTTCTAATCAAGTAGATTGGGTGGGCACTTGTCTCTGAGAGGTTTTCTAGCGTTTTGAAACACTGTATTTGCTTAGTTGAGTTCATGCTGAAGATTAAGCTTAGTCTTTCTTGAAGTTTCAGAAAGAGTGTGTTCCACAAGGGTACCAATTCTGGGCAATTTGTAAATCTTGGTTGCAATCTGATTTCTAGACCTCTTGCTATTTTGCCTCTTTGGCTGCATTGTCAAAAATAGGCAGCCAGTGCTGTCTTTGACTATCCACAGAACAAGCGATCTGTTCAATCATACAAATTTAATTTGACCTGAACCACATGATCCTGCAAGAAACGTACTAAACATGCAAAAGGGACGGTGAAGATAGAATGCCCCCAAACTTTGACAATCAAACATCTCATCAATCACTTTGAAAACAATGGATGCAGCCATAACTCTCAAGTATCTTGGAATATTCTGAGATAATTACTAAGAACATCGGACATTTTACACATTGTATTATTTTTCATGATACAACAAAAATATTCAGGGGCTCTGAGTGGCCTAAAGTGCTCACCATTACGGATCACTTCCATCTCACCTCTGTCTGCGTCGGTTCGAGTCTCAAGCACGGCCCAATGTGGGTAGGTGAGAAAGCTTGCCAGTAGCTTCTTGTGGGTCAGTGGGTCTTTACGGGGTTTTCCTGGGTTCTTCCTCCACCATTTATACTGGCCGCCATGTATAGCCTATCTGGTGCTGAAAAATGGTGTTAAACCCAACAACAACAAAAATATTTACATTTGGCAGTCACCCACCTCTTGCTTCCAAGTGTCGAATCCAAGACTTTTCAAGTCATGTAAATCCCTCCAGACATATACATAAATTGGTAAGTGTTATGGGTAGCTAAAGTATGACAGATTTCACAAATGGGTAGAGAAGTAATATTCAACACTAAGTGTAGCACTTTTAACACAAGTTTTTCATGCACAGACAAAGTTTGCCACAATAAATGAAATCCAAGAAATGAAATGTATGACATGTCATCCTGAATTCAATGAAATAATATCATCTTGAGGAATCATTTCTTTAAAAATGGTGATACACTAAGTCTTCATTGGTGTCACTGACTTCTTCCCAAGGAATTTGGTGCAACACTGATGACAGAAATCATTGCATGGCAAGTCGTACATGTTCAAAAATGAATCTATCATGTATTTGTCACAAAACATAAAAACTCTCTCCTCTGCCTTCTTCAATCTCAGTCTTTTATAATGTTCAGGTATCTTTTGTTCCTAACTATGTCACAGAGCAAAAAGTGGAATTGTTCTCTGTGTTTCATTTGAATCTGTACAAATTCTCTGCAAATGTGTTCTTGAAACTTGACAGAAGGTCAACAGTCTTTTCCACTGTGTGTGTATATATATATATATATATATATATATATATATATATGAGGAAAATGATCCGTAGAGACCAAGGGAAGGTAGTGACAGCACGTAGATAATCTGATACACTTTTTCCAAGGGTCTACTGACAAGCTGATTATCTGAAAACTCTACAATCAACCATTTTGCCATGCAAGTCTTGATCTTTAAGGCTACTTTTAATACGTCAAAGTTCACCACTTGAAATAAACAACAACTGCGGGCTGATCATTTCACTCTGCATTTGGTATAAAGTTGTCCATTCTTATTTCAGTACTGTTAGCCATAATTCTGGGGTCCACAACTAGCAAAACTCAAAACAGATTCTTTGTTGGTCCATGTTCTTAAATGTTCATTTTTGATGTATGGGTGATTACTCCAGGGCAAGTGATGTACATGCAGCTATCAGTGTTAAAATAAAGGGCATGATCTCCTAAAGCAGTGGTTCACAACGTCTTTGAGTATGAAGACCCATTCTTAACTTCAAAAAATTTCACTGACCTCCACATGCTAACGATTGTACTTTTAGGTTCTGTTAATTGAAAAAATACATAATCTTTGTAAAAACCCCACAGCCCCCCAGGGGTCATTGGCTCACAGGTTGGGAACCACTGTCCGAAAAGTTACAGCATGGAGTACAACTTTAAACAAGCACAGACTGGCACGTAAGCAGCAATGATGACATTACAAATCTCATGGGGGTGGGGAAACGAACTCCATGAACTCTTTGAAAATGACTGTGATCAAATCTTCCACACAATTTCCACATGTTTAATAAGTTTTCCTTTATCATCAATGAGTAAGAGTATTGAGTTGGATCCACCAAGTATACAGTCTTTGGCAATACTGGACACCGAGTAAATTTTTCCGGCAAAAAATTCAGTACAACTTTTGCACACGATTGTCTTTCTTTGTTCTTTGTGTTCCACAGTGATGTCTTCAAGGGATGAGTACAGTTGTTTGCATTGGTCTTTGTCTTCTGGAGCATGACACCTGGAAAAATAGCTGCTAGCCTTCTTTCAATTTCAGAAACTTGTTTGACACAGAGTGACCCCCCACCCAACATATATAAATATGAACCTTCCTTCAAGAAAGCAGATGTATTGAGATTTTTCACGATGGCGGCCATCTGAACAGTCATATCAGCATCATTTTCATTTAGAACCAACTAAACTACATGCAGTGATAAGTCTTTAATTGAAAACACTGTCATTATTACCCTCCTCTCAAGAAAAGCCATCTTTTCAGGAAGAGAAGGGATAAAGACTTTTGGCAAAACCCCACGTTGATACAACCATGTGTAAGGAGGAGTAGTGATAAACGCCATGTTGATACAACCATGTGTAAGGAGGAGTAGTGATAAACGCCACGTTGATACAACCATGTGTAAGGAAGAGTAGGTATAAACCCCATGTTGATACAGTCATGTGTAAGGAGGAGTAGTGACAAGATTATCACATGGCCACCACAGATATTAAATTGATACCATTTTTCAATAACGACCATCAAGATTTTACAAGAAATCTTTAGTGAAAACCCATGTTGATATGATAATCCATTTAGAAGGAGCTGCCATAGCCAAGTTTCAACAAGGCAACCATACTAGATGTCTTAGGGGCCACCATTTTCATTTAGAACCAAAGAGACCATGGGATAATCATGTGTGCAATGTTTTATGTTCATCTCCAAGTGGTTTATGAAGAGTTGTGATAACAAATTTGTGTTCATTGATGGAAGAATGCTAAACCTTCACTGAACCACTTGTACATGACCAGTAAAGCTAAAAAGTAGGGCACAGTGACTCCGTCTTGTTGTGCAACACATATTCATCCCAAGATTTAAACATTGTACAAGTTTGATGTCAAATAGTAGAGGAGCTACAGCCTGGCTGCATGCATACGAAGTGAATCCTACGTAGCATCATCTTCTCAAATCAAGGCTCTAAGTTAAAAAACCGGAAATTCATTGTTTTGGGTCAGTTACCAAATGTTAACTAAGGAATTTGAGCTTTTTTTCTCTCCTTCATGACTAGGCTAATCTGAACAAACTTCCAGATACCACAATTTATTTCACCCTTCTGAACAGATTGTCTCGTGGTTAGCATGATAAAATTTGAAGCCCACAAAATTAGGATTACTCATGATGGTGATAAAAGAGAATGGAACAGCTCCCATCATTTATTTTGCTTCTTTACAAATTTCTTTTTTATTCTTACCTTGGTAATGATTACTCCTTTGTCTGTCCCAGTCTGTGACAACGATCAAAACACTGTTCTTCTGATGCAGGATTCCAAGCCTGTTACAGAAATAAAAAACAAAACATTCCACTATAAACCTACTTTCATTAATTCCACTTCCATTTATCTGAATACTGCATTTACATAAAACTACAATATAAAAAGTTTGAATATTAGTGAATGAGAAACTTAAACACAACTGGGTAGTGCCCTATCTGCAACAAGATTAATTTGAGCCACGATTTTGTCCATTTCCTTGGGATTAATCTGAATGCCAAATTTCTTCAGATTCTTCCAAAACATTAAGGGACCAGTGTAAGCTCATTTGTCAGAAAGTCAAACTTGTAATCCAAGAATTACAGGTTCGATACACCTTTCAAGCCAGCATTGGTTGGAGGCCTTGATGTGCCTTTCAAAAATGCACTTAGCTCTTGTTTCGACATAATTTAGCCAATCAGTGCTTACAGCGCTGTGAAAAATTAACCAACCAAAACATGCAACTATTTTCTCCTGAATGCATGCATATACAATCAAAATACAACAGCACTTAGAAATTTATTCAACAGCATTTTTTACCATATGATCATGAACAACATATATTAGCATTTGTACATTTCACAAATAAAATTTCATGTCAAAATTTTAATCACGATAATAGACCCAGAATACAAATGTACCATTACACTCTTGTCAACCACAAAATTGTCACATTATTTATCTACACAGTTATTAAATTATCAAATTAACCTTGGAAATACTGGTAATTACATAAAAACTAACAGGTAATCACCGTTCTTTCTCCACATGGAAAAAAATCATGTCTTGTGAACAATGAACAGTGGGAAATCTATTGAAATTCAATTGGAAACCCTAAGGTATATCATCTGACATCAATATCACTCTAGGTTATTTTGCACCTTACACCATCTCATGCGTAAATGGCAGTTGATATATCTCTCTCCCTGTCTCTCTTATTTGCGATTTTGTTGTATCCAGTTTTCAGTCTGATAACATATTCAAACCTACAAGTACAACCAAACACAATTCGTTTCTCTATTTTCACATAAATGACAATGTGTCATGTGTTATCTGATGTAAGCAATATGCACAACAGTATGGATACATATGGTAATATACAGAGTTTGTGGATATATTTTTGTCTTTAATTGCTCATGATGAAAAGAGGAATAAATGATAACAATACAAGGTTAATTCTTTCATTTTATTATCAAATAAGTGTTTTGTTTATCCATTTTATTGTAACATGCAGTTGAGGGAGGCATAAATTTATTTTGTTTCTTAAGTCTTGGGACATATGACCTACTTGAAAAAAGTTTCACCATACGTTCTGGGACAGGAAAAATATCATTTTTTTTGTCGTGTCCAAAGATATACAGTAAATATCGATGTGGGATAGGGAATTCCCACCCACAGCTGCTCGGATCATCCTTAGAGTACCACGATCAGAGTACACCTCCCCCCTGCTCTGTAACCTACACTGGCTATCCATTCGATCCAGAATCAAACATAAAATTTGTTCTCTGTGCTACGTTTCACTGACGGGTTCCAGTCCAACATACCTGTTCGATCTCACCCATGTGTACACACCAGCAAGATACTTATGCTCCTCTTCTGACACTCGTATTCTCATTATTTTTCCCACTATGAAAATGAAATCATATGGACAACGCTCTTTTGCATACCAGGGTCCAGCAATGTGGAATGAATTGCCCACTGAACTTAGACATAAAGACACAGTGATCTCATTCAAAAGCACTCTTAAAACTCACCTATTTCAACTGCAAGAACAGACTTAAAGACCTAATACTGTTTCCTTACCTTAAATATTTACAGCATGTTTTCTGTTTTCTAATTTCGTGGTGTTTGTCTTTTGTAATCATATCATGTGTTGTCCAATGTTGTAAAGCGCTCAGAGATTCTAAAGATTAGGCGCTATACAAAGTCCTCATTATTATTATTATTATTAGGGTCATAATTTGTGGACAGAAATGAGACTTTGCCGAGCTCCTTCCCAAAAAATGATGAGCCTGAGGGTGGGGTTCTATCCTACATCAATATACAAGACTCATTATTGTACCCATGAACAGGTCAAAATGATGGGGGTTTTCAACGAAATGCCACCCAAATGCGACAGTTAAGGCATTAAAAAATAAACAATCATTTCAAAATTTTGGATCTTTAAAAAGAGCATTAAAGATTAGTTGTATATTGGTTGATTCAGGGTAAAATCTGAAATGTGAGAGATAACTTAAGTTCTGAAATTAAAATGATATAAAAGATAAGACAATGTAATGTCATGCATGAACTGACATCCAATTATTTCACAAGGGTACAGAAACAATCTATGTATCTTCTTATATTAATTACTATATTTAAAAGGCGGCTAAAAATTATTACTTGAAAAAAAATTTTAAAGAAGAAATTGTGTATGGATATAACGTACGCAATACATATGGTAGGCTTTTATAACCAATTAGACCTTGGGATTAAGGTATGTTCAAGGTTTCATGCAAAATAACTTAGAAGGATTAGCAATAACAAACTTGTGCTAACATTCCAACAGACTTTGAACAATGGATGTCGGACAACAGACAATCCCATATGCTCTTCCTGTCTATGACCAGCAGAACTAGCAATCAAATATGTGAGTTTCAAGGCTTGAAACTTACTGGATCCAGTAAGAAGACTCTGGAGGCTGCCGTAAGATTGATTCCGACACCACCAGCTTTGAAGGACAAGAGGATTATGGTTGGGGATCCAGGTGCGTTGTCATTAAACTCCTCCATGGCTTGTGTCCTGGCTTTTGTGCTCATGGAGCCATCCAGTCGTACAAATTTGAATCCGTTTGCACTATTAAGGAACAAGAGTATTTTCATGATGAGTACATTGTTATTACATCCATAACAGTGAATTCATTTTAAATCAACTGAAAAGAAGCATAATTTTTAATCATTTCACTGTAGATCATGAAGTATCAAATTCAGTGCAAAAAAAAGAGGCACCAGTGCGCTTGAAAGTGCTCAACTGTGGACAACAAACAGCCAAACACAAGAGTAGATGGCCAGGAATTCTGAGTCAATAGAATTCTTTCTGCAAAAATGCCCTAAATTGCTGTTGACTGAATATGTCAAGAAAACAGCTTTTTGGGGGTATCTCCATTCAAATTTTATAGTGTATCATGATCATTTGTGCAATACTGAATAGGTTTATACGCTAGGATGCTTTTTGCCAATGTTCGTCAAATTCTGTTGAGTAGTTTTTTGGAAGTAAAGTTGTTTGAATATGTCTCTATTTTTAGGAATGGTGGTCATATTTGATCATGGATTAGCATTACTTGTACTAGTGTTAAGACCTATCATCCTTCAGTGTTCATAAATCTACTGGCAGTTAGCCAAAAATACCATCTGAAAGGCCATCTACTGCACGTACTGTTTTATAGTTGAAATCTACTGCTTTTCAAAATAAAAATTAAAAATAAATAAATAAATGAATTAAAAAAACAAACAAACATGGTAATTTTGTATTAAGTTTGAAGCTTAATAAAACTAACAATGCTGTAAGATGTTATCAAAATAATCTTTACAGTGTACTAAAAAACAAAACTAACAATGCTGTAAGATGTTATCAAAATATTCTTTACAATGTACTAAAAAACAAAACTAACAATGCTGTAAGATGTTATCAAAATATTCTTTACAGTGTATTAAAAAACAAAACTAACAATGCTGTAAGATGTTATCAAAATATTCTTTACAGTGTACTAAAAAACAAAACTAACAATGCTGTAAGATGTTATCAAAATATTCTTTACAGTGTACTAAAATATAAACAACTCTTCCTTTTAATTGATGCCATTTTGACTTGTATTAATTATTACTGTAACATTTCCATCAGAATCTGAATCTGATTTATGTTCAAAAGTTTGTTTTATTACAGAATGAAGAGAATATGTATTATGGCCAAAACAAAATGCATTTGTTTGTTTTCAATCCCCACTGAAGAATGTAAAATTTATGCTAATAAAAAAAATCAAGTGGTTTAAAAGCTAATCTAGTTAGAACTGTTACCCAGGGAAGGCACTTTTTAAAAATATAATCCAGAGTACTATGGTTACTCAGAGACTTCATATGAAGATGATACATGGTTCTAAATTGCATCCATGGGTGACTACCCAACATTAAAAGTGCTTTCTTTGTGTACCAGGTATATTTTACTGGAACAGCCCATATCAAAATTTGTAAATCTACTGGTTTGAAATCCTGGTTCTGTCACATGTACGAGTGTTGCATCCAGGAATTTCCAACAAAGTGGGAATTAACCTCAGCCTATACTAAAAGAGGGAGGGAAGAGCCACAGCTTATGGCGAAGGGGTGAGGGCAAACTTGTCAAATTCCTATTTCTTTTCTAATTTACCATTTAATGGGGTTTTGAGTAAATTGTCTTTTTTTTTCTCTCTCTACACCAGTTTCTCTATAATCATACCTGCACCTTTTGCTTGAGCAATCATCCTCAGTAATATGAACATCATTGTGTTTCTGCCATGTTCATTGGTATCATCATCAGCCTTCCACCTCTTCCCTTACATATGCATACATACTGGCTAATTTCTGGCTTGTGGTAAGGTGACTGTGGTATGTTTTCAAGCAAAAGATAAAACTATTTGAAATTACTTTTAATAAAATTACTATGCACCATTATACAAAACAGGTGGGAACTTTATTTATATCTGCACAACTCCCCTTTAAAACTTTATTTATATCTGCACAACTCCCCTTTAAACAAGTATTGAGTTACTTGCACAACTGGGGGAATCCCATGATTGTACAGCCTGCATACAACACTGACATGGTGTTTTCTGTCAAATATGGTAAAATTATGTTGAATGTCTTTTCAAGAAAGCGAAATTTTCTTTTTTTTAATAACTGTGGCCATATCTGATAGCAGATTTTCATCACTGCATCTAACTGAAAGCTCCTCATGTTGGATGTTTTTTTGTCAAATGTGGTCTATATCTGTTAATTTTTTTTTAGAACATGAAGAAAGATTAAAATTTTATTTATTTTAAGTAATAGCTGCCATATTTAAAGGCAGATGGACATAATTTGTATAAAATTGAAAGTCCTTTAGGCCAGGATGCTTCTTTCAAATTTTAGCATCATTTGTGGAAACCTGCAAGACCTTCATACAAGAATGCTTTTAAAATTATTTTGATTCTTTTTAGCAAATTCTGAGATGTATTTAATGCAGGAATGGTATAATTTGTATCCATTTGAAAGGTCTTAATGCTAGGATGTCTTTCTGTCAAATTATATTCAATGGTTTTGGAAAGATATTTCAACTTATTTTTTTCTCTATTTTTAACAATGTTGGTTAATAGCACCATCTGAATAAACTTTAAAGATCCTTATGTCAGCATGTTTTTTGCAAAATTTGGTCAATTTTATTACGCAGTTTCTGAGACACTGTTTAAAAGGTATTTCTAATTTTAGTAATGGTAGCCATACTGTATGACAGATTGCAATCAAGTGAATAAATATGAAAGGCCTTGATGTCAGAATACTCCTGTAAATTGTGCAAACAGGTCAAATGATATTTGAGGGAAGTTGAAAATCAGGGATGAGAATGAAAATTTCTGAAAAGTTAGCTGGGAGTTTTTGGGGTTGATATTAGTGTCCCAACATCTTTGCATCTGTGACTAATGAGGCATTCACACAGTCAGAAAAATGCCTTTCAATCTATCTCCAAGTTACAAACTCTGACAATTTGCATGATTTCACTTTGTGATTTATCAAGATATCAACATATTGATCTAACCAAGCCCACAAAACTTATTTTTCACACTACTGTCCAGTTCCCAAATCCTGGCACCATCTGATGCAATTAGTTACATACAACATTTTTCTGACAGACATATTATAAACTAATGATATTACAACAGAGAAAAAGAAGTGATTCCAATGACCTCAGAAATGACCCAAATGACCATGAAAATTGTGCAGAGTGGCAATTTCACTGAAAATTCTCATCCCTGGTAAATAAAAATTATGAATGGATGACAGATGAAGGACATATCATAACATGACCAGACCTTGCTGACATTATAGCTGAAAATTGCGAAGAAAGACATAGCAAATGTTTCAAGGTCACTAAGCAGTGTTTATAAATTTCAAAACCATGCAAATTTTTTCTTCAAGACTCCATTCAAATCTGAATACTTAATTCCTTGATAAGGAACTCACACACATTTGTGAAACACTGTATACATCCACATTACATCTCGTAACACTAATTATGGGATAGAGTTCATTCTTTTCAGCTTCAGCTGGCTGTGTTTTGCCCTGAACAATAAAAAATTCTACTCAATGTACTGAAGACAAACACAAAATAGAACTAATGGACAGGTTTTATTTTTGATGATTAAATTTAAGATAGGTTATTAATTATCAGCTTTTGTAATATCTGATGTCTTTCAAAAAGAAGCCAACAACAAAGGGCAGTGGCTGACTATTAACATATCTGAAATGGCCATTCATTTTGTAACATCTTTATTTATTCATTTAAAGTAAGTACATAGAGGATCTTTTTTCCTGCAAAGAATACAACACATCTCATCCAGATGAGCAAAAAAAAACCCCTGCAACAAACAAACAATTGTTCTTTTGGAAATAACATTGTGTATTACCGTATTTACCGTATATGTTGGGAAACGATAAAAAAAATTATTTTTCCTGTCGCAGAACTTATGGTGAAACTTTTTTTCACCTATGTCATATGTCCCAAGACTTAAGAAACAAAATAAATTTGCATTGCATTTGTGTTCCACCCCGCCCCATGTACATTGCAATAAAACTGATACACAAAATGCTTTTTTGATAATAAAAAGAAAGAAACTAACCTTCTGTTGTTATCATTTATTCCTTTTTTTTCAACATGAGCATTAAAGAAAAAAATATATCCACAAAATCCGTATATGTAGCGTAGGCTTCCATAATGTAGCATGTATCACATATGTCCGATAACACATGCCACGTTGTTCATTGATATGAACATTGAGAAACAAATTGTGTTTGGTTGGGCTCAAAGGTTTGAAGATGTTATCTGACTGAAAACTGGATCCAACAAAATCGCATACAAGAGGGATTTAATCAACTGATATACTGAAGACAACTGTCATTCACGCATGACACGGTGTTAGGTGCAAAATAATCAAGACCGAATTATATCCAGGTCTACTGTATGACAGCATCTTGCAAATAAAAATCATTATTTGAAAACACATTCACTTGAGTGTAAGTGACAATCTTTTCGCCAGCATGGGTTACAAAAGTATCATTACTATTGACCCACAGACATCAATGCTAGTTTGTATTAATTATTACTACAGATGCCATGCACATAAAAGCCTGGGTGGTGAATAAACACAACTGGCAGCGAGCAGTAAACTCCTTCTTTGAACTTACCAACAGGACATGAAAGACAAAGATTATTTTTATTACAAAGCAAGCCGACCTCAGAAGCCGACTTTGGTTACTTTAAAAAAAAAACAATTTTTAAAGGATATCAATACAAAGGTTATTTTATTGCAAAGCATGCCAACATTGGAAGCCGACTATGGATTTTTTTAAGTGTGCCGATTTTTTTTGTTGAATATACAAAGACAGCTGAGATATGGAAACAAACATTGGTTCCTTTTCACCAGTATTCAGGTGAATTTTGAGAAAAAATTGAAACAATGGAACAAATTTTAAAGTGACACAATACAGTGCTTTGTGTACGGCCTTCCATGACTCAGCCTCGCCAAGAATATTTGGAGAAAATAAAATCATATGATGAACTCGTGCAGGCCAGAAGAGAAGCAGATGATTTTTCAAACAAGAGGGAATAATCAACCAATATATTGAAGACAACTGCCATTCACGCATGACACGGTGTTAGGTGCAAAATAACAAGATTGAATTATATCCAGATCTACTGTATGACAGTACATCTCGCAAATAAAAATCATTATTTGAAAACACATTCACTTCAGTGTAAGTGAATCTTTTCACCAGCATGGGTTACAAAAGTATCATTACTACTGACCCGCAGACATCAATGCTTGTTTGTATTAGTTATAACTACAGATGCCAAGCACATGGAAGATCGGGTGGTGAATAAAGACAACTGGCAGCAGTAGACTCCTTCTTTGAACTTACCGACTGGACATGAAAGACAAAGGTTATTTTTATTACAAAGCAAGCCGACCTCGGAAGCAGACTTTGGATACTCTGAAGCCGGTTTTTTCCTTTTTAAAAGGATATCAAAACAAAGGTTATCTTATTGCAAAGCAAGCTGACCTTGGAAGCCAACTGTGGATTCTTTTAAGTGTGCCAATTTTTAATTTTTTTTTTTGAATATACAAAGACGGCCAAGATATGGAAGCTAACTTTGGTTCCTTTTCACTGGTATTCACGGGCATTTTGAAAATAAATTGAAACAATGGAACAATTTTTAAAGTGGCACAATATAGCGCTTTGTGCACAGACATCGACAACCCAGTGTCGCCCAGAATATTTGGAGAAAATAAAATCATGTGATGAATTCATGAAGGCCAGAAGAGATGCAGATGATTTCGCTGACAATATGATCATTAACATGGATGAAAATCTAGTGTACTTTGATTGCATTCCTGGAAGGACTAACAATAAGACGGGGTCAAAAGGGTGAGAATTAGACTGGAGCAGTTTCTGCTTCAGGTAATGTGCTGCCTCTAACAATTTTTCATTGTATGAGAAAGCTAAAAAAAAAAAAAAAAATTCATGCACCAAAAGAATGGATTGTGTACGTGTGCAGGAGAAGGGTTGTGTTGATGAGATGCTGCTGCAGTGGATTAAAGAGTTTTATCTCAAGTACACAGTTTTATATTTTTTAAAATAAAATTTCAGTTGGAATGCATTTTCCGACATGTAATTTTTGAATGATTTAATAGGTGTCCAACAACTTAATACCTGAAGAAAATGATGTGTCCCAGAACATACAGTGCACAAAAAAATTACTTTTAAAATTAATTTATGGTATCCCAACAAATACAGTGTCCCAACAGATACGGTAAATAAAGTAGCTCAAAAATCAGAATTTGGTAAAGAGTTTATGAAAATTTGGAGCCACATAATGACAGCTTTATATACAAAACAGTGTTATAATGAGGCATGTTATAGTAGGGTATATATATATATATATGGTGGTCAGGTGTTTCCTAACCAATGGTTTCATCCTGCCTAAAGCGCATCAAATGACTGTGCCAGGCATACTCTTATGTCGTAGTTATGTGCCAGGCATACTCTTATGTCGTAGTTATGTGCCAGGCATACTCTTGTGTCGTAGTTATGTGCCAGGCATACTCTTATGTCGTAGTTATGTGCCAGGCGTACTCTTATGTCGTAGTTATGTGCCAGGCGTACTCTTATGTCGTAGTTATGCAGAAGCAGTCTTTTTTAGAATATGGTCTGTGCGATTAAAGGGATGTTAATAAAAAAATGAGAAAACAAATTATTGATTTTTTGAAGGGGAATTTACTGAAAACACGTAATCCATATATGTTTACTTGTAAGGTGTAATTTAGTGAATAATGATTATGCCAAACGAGTAATGGTTGGTATGTATGTGGATATATGAATTTGTAAAATTAATTACACAATACCAATCAAGTACAAAACAAAAGTTTCGTTGGAATAAATATTTCTCCCTGCACACAATGTTATGGTGTGCACATGTGTCACAAACACTTCAACACATAACTTTAAAGTCCAAGGCATAACTTTATCAAAATTCCAATACAAAATCTTCAACACCTCACTTTATCAAAACAACATAAAAAAATTCAACACAGAACTTTATCAAAACTCCAACAAAAAAATCTCCAACACATGACTTTATCAAAACCCCAACACAAACTAACCGCTCCAGTGGCCTAGTGGTTAGAGTGCCCGCCTTGGATGCAGGAGGTCGTGGGTTCGAACCCTGGCCGAGTCATACCAAAGACTTTAAAAATGGAACTAATGGCTGCCTCGCTTGGCGCTCAGCAATAAAATGTTAGTGTTAGGACTGGTCGGCCTGGTGTCAGGATAATGTGACTGGGTGGGACATCATGCCACATGTCTGTGGCATGATGTCCCAGTGCTAGACATCACTATAAACTGTCACATTGCAGACATCATAGCGATATGACTGAAAAATGTTAAAGCTACATTAAAAATCTAAATCACACACACACCAACACAAACTCTTCAATATGTGAATTTGTTAAAACTCCAACACAAACAATTCAACACAAAACTTCAACTGAGATTGTAGTAGTGACAATCCTGAAATCAACACTGCAGAAAAAGTGACTCATCATTTTCCAGACATGCCTACCCCAGAAAACGTTTTTGAGGAAAGCCACCACCAACAATGAGGGACAGAGCATGAAAATGAGGAACATAAGAATGTTAGAGTGAATAAACATAATAAATTCTCTCAAAACACCATTAAATACTAGTAATGCATATTTATAATAAATACTTTTGCATAAAACCCAGTACCCACCTATTTACAATATATACAAAATTCAAGTCCAGGAAAGATCTTGAAGTTTCCTTAATCATTGCTTCCATCTGTAGAAACAGTGAATGGGCAATTCCGCATTCTTTCAGCTAATTTTAATGTAGTATTGGCCGCTATTTCTTTAACAATAGCAGTTCCTTTTGCTCTACTACACTAAAATTGTTTAGCAATGTCAGAGTCACTAAACATAATTTTAAAAGCCTTTGAAAATGTATCAAATGCACTCAAAGGCAGATTGAGTTCAGTAATAATATCTACTAACATAACTTCTGCTCTAATTACATCAGATTTAGGCACAGAAGATGAAGTCGCACTAGATCCAGCCTATAATAAAAAAAAATCCAACAATTTTCTTAGAGCGTTTAACTTCTTTTTCAAGGTTGGAATGCCTTTTTCCTGAAACGTGTCTGCGTATATTGAACATTCCTCCAGACTTTATTGAAAATTCACAATTACAGATGTTGCAGAAAGCATTTGTGTCTGCATTTTTTCCTGGCTTGAAGAATTCATACTCATCAGCGTATTCTTTACAAAAACATTGAGCGTTCTTTTGATGTAAGTTTTGAATCACTTTCTTCAATATCCAATTGCTTTTTAGAAGCCATAAATTTTTTGTCCAGAATCAAGAAACAATTCATTGTAAACAGAATATAAAAGAATCTGTGAATGTAGACTTTGTATTAGAACCACCTCAGATCACACGTGTTTGCAATGGCTATTTTAAACCATCACGCATGCGCAAATTTGATAATTTCCTGTTCTGGTCGGTGATAGCATATTTTATGACATGCAGATTTTTTATCCCCACTTTTGCGGATTTTCAACACTAAATGTGTATTTGCGGGACGCAAAGGCAAATTTGGGCATTTTGCGGGCCTAATATGCAAAATGCTGGACGGTAGGCATGTCTGATTTTCACTGGCAGTCTTTACAGCAGACAAGATTCCTAATTTACCTTCATTGTGAAAGCAGTCAATCTCACCTGAGTGGTAGTTCCAGTATTTTAAGGAATGATGTGAACTGGGAGACAACAATACTTTTGACAGTTGGATCCTCACGTTTTAGCTGCAGCAGGGCATTCATCAAAGCGTCCACCTGTTGTGAAATATGTATAGTATACTGACATACTGTCTGATAAGTACAAGTCTGATACTGAACAAAGGAAATTAGTTCCCTTTGGATATATATATATATATATATATATATATATATATAAAATCTATCTATCTATATATATATATATATATATATATATAGCTGACAAGGGTGATATGAAATTTGTTATTAACTTTCCAATATGTATGTATGTATATATGTATGCATGCATGCATGTATGTATATATGTATGTGTGTATGTATGTAAGCATGAATGTACACATACATACATATTGTAATTTGGACCCTTTGCAAAATCAATAAAATGAACTTTCTTTAAATTTACCTATAATGAAAACTGCCATATTTTATTTGCCTGAAATACATGTAGTAGAAACACTATGATGAGGGTACTGTTAATTTTTTTTATATTGTAGTTAGGCTATTCTCTTTGAATCAGTAAAGACTCGTGTTCAAAATGGAGCTAGGTGTGATGCCAACTTTTCCATGCTGGACAAGTGACATCTACCTTGTTAAGTGCTTGTGAATTTACTACTTTGGAACATTGTACATACTTAAGTTCTACCATTTTGGCACCTTTGTGGCATGAATTGTTTTAATTAATTATTCAATTTCCACAGGTTAAGATTTTTATGATTTTCAACTCAACTGTGTAAGTCATGGAAATAAAAGCACACAGACATTTTTCACATATTACAAATATAAACATGCAAGTTAGAAGACAGGATAATTGGTGGAGGGGTAGAAAAGGTACTAGTAAATACTACAACAACATCCAAATTATCAACTTTCATGTACTTGGTCTCCATGTAAAACTGTATGACAAGCTCATTCAATTAAGTATTCACCGTACTCCACAATTCACTGAACATACCTGACATGAAATCAGGTGTTTAGAGAAAAAGCTGTAAACAATGGCTGAAAATCCTGTTATACACAATAATGAGCAAAATTTCATATTTTTCTTGACAAAACAGAGGTCAAGTCAGATAATCAGCTTAAATTTTTCACATCTAACAGAACTTATTTATAGATTATAAATCATGACAAAATATACAACCAAAAATACTGCTAGCTATTTTGACAGCTTTAACTGTATGATCTAATGATTGCAAAAATTACCAATAAATAATGTAGAAAAAAATGGCGTTTATCACAAGAAAAGTTAAACCATCTATAAAAAAGTGAGGGCAGATAAGAAGAGATCACCGTGTGTGATAATCCTGCCCTTTTGTTTAGGTAAAAACACTGAACTTAATGTAAAAAATTTGACATTACCCTTAATCAAGGGTGAGGATGGAGATGAGTGATTGCTACGTCAAGCTCCATCAAAGGACGTTTTGACAAAAATTATATTATTTATGGACAGTTGTTAATGTTACAGAGGTTAGATATGATAATACAGTCAGGAGGTTGCCCTTTATAGGTAGCTGTTAATGTTATAGGGGTTAGATATATTAGTACCATCAGGAGGTTGCCCTTCATAAGCAGTTGTTAATTTTACGGAGGATAGATATGTTAGTACAGTCTGGAGGTTGCCCTTCATGGGCAGTTGTTAATGTTACAGAGGTTAGGTATGTTAGTACAGTCAGGAGGTTGCCCTTCATGGGCAGTTGTTAATTTTACAGAGGTTAGATATGTTAGTACAGTCAGGAGGTTGCCCTTCATGGGCAGTTGTTAATGTTACAGAGATTAGATATGTTAGTAAAGTCTGGAGGTTGCCTTTTATGGGTAGTTGTTAATGATACAAAGGCTGGATGTGTCAATGAATTTAGGAGTTTTTCCTTTATGGACATATGTTAATGACACAGACTTTACATATGTTAGTCAAGTCAGGAGGTTGCCCTTTATGGACAGTTGTTAATGACACATATTTGCAGCAGAAGTGGGGTGACCGACCCAAAAAAGTGGCACTGACTTTTGGGGATATCAAAATGGCCAAAAATGAATTTTGTGCAAGATGGTGCATCTCATGTTTTTTCAACATCCCAGAGAGACAGCGATGGTATTTCTGTTGACTCGACAATGAACATCAAACGAGCAGCTACGGTTATTAATAATCTTACAGACGACAAATTATATCTCTTCTGAATAAAATCTATTGCCGAACATGTCAGCATAGATAGCCCAACTTGGATTATGAATAGTAACCCATGCTTACATGCAAGCCTCGGATTGGCCTTTGGAGAGTTAATTACTCAACACTACTTGACTAAAATAGCTTTTTTTTTTAGTCCCCGTTTTGCAAAATGGGACCTTGATGGGGTTCCCCCCTCCCAAAGTCGTCACCACTTTTTTGGGGTTGGTTACCCCCCCGCCTTCTGCTGAAATGGGCATAGTTGGTCATGGGTATTTTGTCTCAAATTTAACATTGGATTATTTTCGATTTTTTTTTCATGTCAGATTATGAAAATGGGGCTTATTTTGTGTGTGTGTGGGTAACCCCAAAAGTTGACGCCACTTTTTTTGGTCAGTCGCCCCCCTTCTGCTGCCATCTCTCCTGTAACAATGGAAGAAATCTGTGACAGATCCTCTTACTTTAGTACTCGATTTCCATTGCCCAGTTTGATTTTGCTGTCTAGCATCTTCCTCTGTTCCTTCTGGGGGCATCTCCAACAGTTCCTCAATCTCTATAGCACCTCTGCATAGGGGACACTTGGGCTCAGGCTAAAAAAGATTTTTGTTTATTGAGAAATGTATAAAGAGGACTCTGATGACAACTGACAGAAACCTTGGTTCAGGATCCATGGGGAAACCTCCAAAACAGTAAGACCCTCTCTTCCCAATGCACAACAAAATTTGCAGGAACTCGATGATGTAAGGTCACGATCCTTCATGCATACATTAAAGCTTTCTTCACTTACAGTGACCACAAATCCTACTGCTTAATTTATTTATCAACAGTTCATCAATTACATCAAACTTGTGGCATTTTATTCATGGTCATACAGATATGTGAACTGAGTATAGCATAGCATTTTCAACTGCTTCAGTGTCAGATCTGACAAGAAGAAAACCAACTTGCATTTTTACTGCAGAAAAATACCATGTAAAAGTGATACCTTGAACAATAGCACACATTTTTGTGAATATTCAGTAGAAACAGTGGTACAATTGTAGCAGTAAGCAGCTCTGCAAGCTCCAAACAAAATTATTTTAAATCTAAAAAGTCCAACAAAATGTATCAAGTAGAAATGAAATCGATGACATGAGGGCAAACTTAAAAATTTAAATTTTGATGGACAAATACGGGAAAAAAATCATAACTGTGAAATATGGGGCATATGAATCAAAAGACATGGTTAACACTAAATGCCCCATCCATTTTATGGCAAGCCCCTGGCCCCCCCATCTGAGTTGCATAACTTTATAAACATTTCTCATCAGTGATTCAAATTATAAATCAGTTGTTAATGTTTTGGTTTTGATTTTTGCATAAAATATATTACACCCTGATATTGACAATACTGCAATGACAAGATTAAAAATATTAATTATGGTAAATATAGTAAAACCTGTCTGTAAAGGATACTCAGTCAACTATAACATTGTGTCCTTTAGACACACACACACACACACACACACACACACACACACACACACACACACACACACACACACACACACACACACACACACACACACACACTCACACTTTCAACTCTCGCTGGATCTTTATCAAAGGCAAAATACAAGAGAAGTAATATGAGAAACACAATAAATACAAAAGTAAATGTTGACTCCACAATATTACATGATTATGGATCAAATAGAAGGACTTATTTCAAACTTGTGGATATTGTGCCTTACAGGTTTGAACTCCAATTATAACAATGACAATCTACCGTATTTGCCGGCCTATAAGACGATACTTTTTTTACCAGAAAATCTTAGCTTTGTCTTATATTCCAAATCGACTTATATATGAATTATGTCATCTGAATCGCTTTATCATATTTATCTTATGGAAAAAAATTCTCAAAAAGTACAAAAAATAATGTGTAAAAAATATTTCATTTTGGGAAAGAGATTGTGTATGAAAAAGTATAGGATCCCACATTAAGTATTTTAAACAATTACATGATTGTTAGCATTAAAAAACATGCATCAGATGTAACTGCACTAAAGCAGCATGCACCAGTATGTACGTTGTTTGTAATATATGTTGTCTAAATTTGACTACATATATGTGCGTTAGAATTTACAAGTTAGAAGATGAATAACCTTGACAAAGACATATTCCATCACAATTTTCTTCTTGCACCTAATGATCATATAAATGCCTCACTGAGAGAGAGAGAGAGAGACAAATAGACAAAGGATGTGTCTTCATGATTGGAAATCTGTACTGTATTGTTCACTTACCTGATGATTGATCTTATTCATATACAAGTGCAGTATCATTTTCCATTATCAATGAATACCACTCGGTAAGCAATTCCTTCTAGTTTTTTGTTGTCACTTCCATTATATAAGAATCACATGACTTCGTAGTGGTATTTACATGCTAATTATATACTACACCTGTATTCAGTCATTCCAAGTTAACACCTGTTTGAGGTCAAGATTTGGGAGACCAGATCAGATTAGCAAGGCTACCAATAGGGAAATGAGGCTACCTATGGATATTATTAATACCGTACTATATAATGAAAGGAATGCCTGATGTTTACTCATATGAATATCTCAGCCAGTGACATCTTTTGAACTTGCCGATGGAACTGACAGCAATTTAAAGAAACATATAGCATGAGCACAGATCAAAAATCAATTGCCGCCTAAGTACAGGAAGTGTACTTGCACTTTTAAAAAAATCTTGTTTGTTGGGAATGGAGAGGTCGTTATACTTGCAAAGAATAGCATAGACAGCATGCAAAATGGTCATTCATAGGATTTAACCTACATGGTGTCTGTATGGATAAAACTATTGTGAATATTTAAACCCTGAAGGAGTATGGAATGTATTTTCATAATTTAAATTTACTGTTTCATTTATTAATGTTTTCTTTCTGTGACAAAAGCTCCAGCTAAACGGGGGCAATAAGGTAAAAAGAAAACAAAAAAACCAAAAACAAAACATGAAGAGCTGAACTTATTCGATCGATCGATCACGAGGTGCAAGAAGAAAAATGCGATGGAATACATATGCATCCCTCTTTCTGTATCTCTCTTCCCCATAACACTGTGGAAAAAGCATTTTAGCATTAATGACGCAATTTCCTTATTGCTGGTAATCTGAAATAACATAAAGTGATACTTTTAATATTTATGAAACCAGAAGTTATTATAGTTTAATTCCACACTGCATAACGAGTGCATAACGAGTTTTTTTTAATCCTATCTGTAACTCACCAGATTATCAGGTGAGCATCATTATATGTAGCTAAAAGTACGTAATACATTTACAATACTTTGTGTGAAACAAATTAGGTACTTTTAGTTACATTTAATGAACCTGACCGGAAAGGTTACCGAGTTATAGATGGGATAAAATTCATGATGCTGTGTTGAATGAAGTGAAAAAGACAATCTGAGGGGTTACTAGGAACACTGAAATATACTGAGAAACCAAAATACACATGTATTTACATGTTCTTGGTGTATATACCGGTGTACTCATGGGAATTATGGTTTGTTTTTGTTTGAATAATAATATAAGCAAAATAAAATATGTGATTCTGATATGAATTATTTACTTTTTTCCTATTTATAGCTAAATGCATGTAACAGAATCACTTGGTCGTACTTGATTTGACAGATAAGATAAACTGAGAATCGTAGAAATAAATACACAGAATGAGAGTGAAAAGGATCAAAACTATTCACGGAAATTATATTATATATTTACTTTAACTTCTGATTAATATGAATTAAATCTACTTACGCCGTCCATTCTGGAATGATCAATCTTTATCATACCATCTCCATTCCGGAACAAACGATCAGCCGTTTATGATACCTATCCAATAAAGTATGACTGATTGACGAGTGCTATAACTAGGAAAAAAGTAAATAATTCGTATCAAAATCACTCCAATCATATTTTATTTTGCTCTTTATTACTATTCAAACAAACAGTTCCTGCGTTTACACCGATATATACACCGAAAACATGCAAATACATGTGTTTTTCAGTTTTTCAGTGTATTTTGGTCTTTATAGTAACCGCAATCCAAGGTATTGATCTGGCCTTGTCTTATAATCAGCATCGACTTATATATGGATGAAGCATGGAAAATTTGCTAAATTTGCTGATTCGACTTAAACTCCGCATCGACTTATGGGCCGGCAATATGGTAGTTGGTTTTGACCTACAGTAAGAGGAGCAAAAGCATCTATCTATTTCTTAAAATGATGTATCCATTGATTATATCCCAGATAATTCATTGCCTCTTTCTCAACAATAAACATAACAGTTTCAATAAGAACTACAAAAATTAGTAACTATAGGTAAATGAATAAACAATGAATTAAATGAATCAATATTTAGACAGAAAATATGGGCTCTAAACCAATGATGTTTTAATTTTATTTTATTTTAATTGCAAGTGTCCCATTTGGAGTTTTCTTGACTGGTTTCAGTGTTTATAGGTAAAAACCAGCTAGACTGCCAGTTTATCATCAAAATTAAAACCCACAAGGCATGATGTATGCTAGTTTTGAAATAATACTTCTATTACATGCATAATCATGTAAAGTTGTGGAGCCAATATTTTTTTTTGTGTTTATTATTTGTCTTATTTTGCCTTTGAGAATGACTAAATGAGTCAAGAGCAGTTAGTTAAAAGACTAGTTTTGCACTGTTTGTTGTCAGCATGTTTTATAATTAGCTTTGTTAAGTTCAAGATAGAAAAATTACTTTTTGTGTCCCTGATAAGACTGGTTACAATGTACAGTCAAACCTGTCCAAATGGTCATGTTTATTTTATGATTTTGTTGAAGCACATAAAACAATACTGAAAATTGTAAGAATAATAATAATAATAATAATAATAATAATAATAATAATCATAATCATAACAACAATGATAGCTGACGCATGACATTTGTTCAAAAACAAATTATAAGATGTGAACCTGTGTACAGAGGTCACCTGTATATAATAGAAAGTTTTGCTTTTTCCCATGGGTATCTGCTGTTGGCTGGTTTGACTATTTTACCAAATCTTGAAAACATTGTGATAATTATAAGAAAGACATTAACCCTTTCAAAAAATTTCCTACCCTTTCATTCTTGATTACAGCCTCAATGCAGGGTCTGCAATAGACATGAGCACAGTGGGTGATGACGGGAGATTTCAGACCATCCAAACAGATTGCACATTCTTCGTCAGAACCTGAACTCAGCACTGTGATCAGTGTACCAATCAGCTTCTCCTGCAACTCATGTGTCAGCTGTCCACCAGAACTTTCACTGCTATCTGTTAAGTGTACAGAGAACTCAGAATGATAACTTATTCCTTTCCAACTGGTGTAAGTCAGTTTCAACAGCAAACAACAGGGGTCCTAATCTGGTGGCACATTATGTCCTTTGGGTAATAATATATGCAAAGGCCAATGTCAGTTACATGTATAAATGAGTCTTTTCATGTCCAGTAAGCGTATATATAGTTATAGGGTGGGGATCTTAAGAGTTTCCAAGTTATGACCTTCAGGTCCCTGACGGTAGCAACAGAAACTAGGGGCATATCAACTGCACATATAAATTTATCTTGTCATGCCTAGCAAGTG
The DNA here is from genome assembly GCA_016617855.1 of Megalonaias nervosa. Classification (NCBI taxonomy): domain Eukaryota; kingdom Metazoa; phylum Mollusca; class Bivalvia; order Unionida; family Unionidae; genus Megalonaias; species Megalonaias nervosa. The sequence continues at coordinate 1,687 of JAECUM010007729.1, read as the reverse complement.
TATATATGGTTACTTGGTGGGAATCGAGATAATTTTTATTTTATAACTTGGGCACCAATTTTCTATGGGCAGGGAAAGATCCTCAGGTGCGACCAAGGGTCTCAATCTGGTATGTTGTTACTTTGGTCACACTGGCTAATTTTTAAACAAGTGTGATAAACACTGAGGAGTTATTTGAAAGGATAAGGTAGGATCAAGTCTGATTTCTGCCTCCAATCAGATTCAGATGAAACTTGTAAGATAAAATAGGTCCCCCTCCCATCCTTACATATGTATTTAAATTTATCAGGGGCTTTTATTAATAAAGGATTTTTATCCAGTAAAATGCTAATGGTTTTCTCCTCCACTGTGGCACATCTTTTCAAAGATTATAGACACGAGCCACTATTAAGCTGATAACTGAAAAATTTGCATCTTTTTGTGCTTTTGTACACAATATGGTTCATGGTTCAACTCCTGTGTATGATGATCTTGTCGTTTATCGCTCTGAAATTTAGACGCTCACTCAGATTTCTAATATTGACTAGCTACCTCTGTAGTATGTTTTCTTATTTTATACATTATTTTATTATTTATACTTATTACTATCAAATACATAAAGTTTACATCAATTTTCATACTTTACAGTGTGGCAGCCATGTTGGTGTAACCGTACTTCGTCCAACTTTTCTGTGTGGAGATAAAGTTGATTTATTAAAATTTTTAACAATATCCTAATTAAAAATAAATAGTCTGCTGAATTTAGCACCGGCATTTTATCGTGCTGTCATAGTTTTGAATTAAGTTTGTCAGATATGTAATCCAAACAGGAAGATGCATTGCCAAAATGACGGAAGTAGTACAGATACTGAGTGAAATCGTTTTCATGGCTCGAAAATATGTAAAACTGCCAATTTATATCAAAATCGGCACACCATATAGCAAATTCATAACTTTTCAAACACCAGATATGCAATTTTAATAGAAACGATCAACAGCTTACGAGGTATAACTTCTGAACTGCTACTTTGTCAATTTTTTTATTCCTAGATTTCTATTTTTGGATAGCTCCTGGTGTAATATCTTGGGGCTTATGGGGAAAAATATAAATTCATAATGCATTTTTAATCGGGAGATCTTCCTATATCACATGTCAAATCTAAATTTTACATTTTTTTATTTCTTTGATCTAGTTGAAATATTCTATCCATCAAATGGCTGAGCCTAACTCAAAGAGACGCAAGCTTGAAGACACTGACGGAGGTCGTGGCAAGTTTCAGGCTGATTGGATTAAAGTCTTCCATGGCATTGTACATGTATCCAAGTTAGGATCTTCCCATGCTTTTTGTAAAGTATGCAGCAAAGACATTAAAGTGGTGGCGTCAGACATATATGATCTGGAGGGACACTTCAGGAGAAAATTGCATGAAAGAAATTTTGAAATGAAGAAGGGAGCATCCATCAAAAGCTTCTTTGCTCAGCCAAAGCAGGAAGATGATAGTGTTATAATTAAAAAGAATGAAATAAAGTTTCAGAAATGTAAATAATTATGTAAATACGTGCAAAAATACTTTGTGTATATCATTTGTTGTTTTAAAACTGTTGATCATATATAATGTATAAATACATTTTTTCATGTAAGGTTTTCTTGGTCTTTGTAAGGTTTTTATTGGTCTGGCATACAGGTTTTCGTCTCAAGGGGTTGACA